>JAEQML010068917.1:0-17892 GCA_016904865.1 Pissodes strobi | reverse complement strand
ATATATATATATATATACACTGTGGGCAAAATTAAATTGGAACCCTCTTTAATGCTTAATAACTTTTTTATTTTCAATGGATTTTTTATCATTTTTGGATATGTTATGGCCTAAGGTATTGAGATTAAAAAGAACTTTGCAAAGACGATCTACTTCAGTGGCGTACAGAAAAGAGAGTATTTTTCAAAACCAATGTTTTTCAGGTCGTTGCAAAAATCGGCCAAATGAAATAAAGATTTAAAAATGGGCAAAAAAGATTTGAAAGGGTTCGGAATATGGACCATTAAAAGACCATGTCAATACAAGCAAAATTAAAATAGATACTTTTGATAAAACCATGTCTTGTAGGCCAATATAAATTGGATCTTTTTTAATGCTTAATGACCTTTTATTTTCAAAGGTTTTTTTTTATCATTTTTGGGTATGTCATGGCCTAAGATATTAGAGTCAAAAAGAAATTTGTAAAGCGGGTTTACTTCAGTGGCGTACATAAAAATTTAAAATAATTTTTTTTTATTTTAAAAATTTTAAGTATATTCAAAATTTCTGTACGCCAATGAAGTAGACCCGCTTTGCAAAGTTTGCTATGATTCTAATGTCTTAGGCCATAACATATCCATAAACGATAAAAAATCCTTTGCAAATATAAAGTCACTAAGCATTAAAAAAAGATCCAATTTAATTTTCTTTTGATAACTTTTTTATTTTCAGAGGTTTTTTTTTATCATTTTTGGATATGTTATGGTCTAAGGTATTAGGATTAAAAAGAACTCTGCAAATAGGCTCTACTTCAGTGGCGTACAGAAAAGTGGGTATTTTCCAAAACAATGTATTTCAGGTCGTTGCAAAAATCGGCCTAATGAAATAAAGATGTAAAAATTGGCAAAAAGCGGTTCGGAATATTGATCATTAAAAAAACAGGTTACTACAAATAAAATTAAAATTTATGCTTTAGTTTTGGTAAAGCCATGTCTCGTGGGCCAAATTAAATTTTTTTTCGTGTCTTTTTAATGCTTAATGAATTTATTTGCAAATGATTTTTTTATCATTTTTGGATATGTTATGGCCTAAGACATTAGAATCAAAGAGAACTTTGCAAAACGGGTCTACTTCATTGGCGTACAGAAATTTTGAATCTACTTAAAATTTTTAAAACTAAAAAAAATTAATTTTAATGCACGCCACTGAAGTAGACCCGCTTTACAAATTTCTTTTTGAATCTAATATTTTAGGCCATGACATTCAAAAATTATAAAAAATCCTTTGAAAATAAAAGGTCATTAAGCATTAAAAAAGATTCAATTTAACTAGGCCCACAAGACATGGTTTTTCCAAAATTAAAGCATTAATTTTTATTTTTGTTTGTATTGACCTAATTTTTTAATGGTCAATATTCCGAACCCTTTCAAATCTTTCTTGCCCATTACTACATCTTTATTTCATTTGGCCGATTTTTGCAACGACCTGAAATACATTGGTTTTGAAAAATACCCTCTTTTCTGTGCGCCACTGAAGTAGACCGTCTTTGCAAAGTTATTTTTAATCCCAATAGCTTAGGCTATAACATATCCAAAAATGGTAAAAAATCCTTTGAAAATAAAAGGTCGTTAAGCATTAAAAAAGGATCCAATTTAACTTGGCCTACAAGTCATGGTTTTATCAAAATTAAAGTATCAATTTTAATTTTGTCTGTATTGACTTGGTTTTTTAATGGTCAATATTCCGGACCCTTTCAAATCTTTTTTGCCCATTTTTACATCTTTATTTCATTTGGCCGATTTTCGCAACGACCTGAAATACATTGGTTTTAAAAAATACTCCCTTTTCTGCACGCCACTGAAGTAGATCATCTTTACAAAGCTCTTTTTAATCCCAATACCTTAGGCCATAACATATCCAAAAATGATAAAAAATCCTTGGAAAATAAAAAAGTTATTAAGCATTAAAGAGGGTTCCAATTTAATTTTGCCCACAGTGTATATTTAATCAATGAGGGTAAGGGCACAGAATCACAGAATTCCCTCCCCGTGATACATAATAAAGCATAACTTTTGTTTCGTCATGTATCGTCGATTCTTGCACTAGCAAAGATTACAACATCTTTTAATCTTTGCGAAACAATTTCCACATATTTATGACAACTAAGAAAATATAAGAAAATAAAATTCGATATTTTAGGATTTCTCATTTACTATACGTTGGATAGGTGGTGACCTATTGATTTCAACACCTGTCTCATTACATTTTTCGTTTTTGGACTTAAACGAATGCCTTATTATGCCACATCGAGTTTTTGTTTTGTTCGAAGCACCCCAGATGCAAGCAAGGGTAAGGGCTCAGAAATCGCGATCGCAGGATGGCACTCTGTGACATAATAAAGCTTACCTAACTTGCGTTTCGTCAGGTGTGGTCGATTCTTATACTAGAAAAGATTTACAGCACCTGATGAATACAAGGGATTTCCCGGCAGAAGAAGGATTTTTCACATAGTAAAAAGTTTGTGGAATATCAAAATATTCAAGGTTTTTGCTTACAACTTAAAGCGAGGAAAATTTACAAACAGAACAATTAATACACACAAGAAAATAAATCAATATTTTACCTACCTACTGTTTAAGATATGCAATGAAAATTAGTGAAATTTCAGCAACGAAGCACATCTCATCTGCCGTGAAGACCACAAAATGGCGACAAATCAAAAAAATAAAAGGCAATCCCATTTATATAACTGAGTCTAGGCACCAAGCTAACAATACACCAATTTTTCCTATTATTATTTATTTTCGTGTTATTGAATCTTTTAATTGTTTGTAAATTTTCCTAATGATACATTTTTATTCAAATATGAGCAGAATTTTTGAAAGCTTGATCTCTTTTTTTTATTATATTTTTTTGAATCAGCGTAAATTTTCTTAGCTTTTATGTAGTTCTCTATAGTGTAGTTATTAATTATTTGATTGTTTAGGATAAAATACGTAGATATATACATTTAATTACCCAGTGGCAGACTGACCAGTCTCTGCGGGGCACTGTTAATTAACGTACTATTACAATCGTAATAAAGAAAACACAAATAAAGGCAAAAGTGTATGATGTATTTAATATTGCGAAAGACATAAAGATTATTTTTTATCGATATTCAGAATTTTTAGTTATAAAAACAAACAAGATTTGGACCGGGCAAGCAATATTTTTATATTTTACTTTTATTATAATTCAGAATAATTTTATTATTAATGCAGTATTTCCCCCCATTGGTGGGAATTAGCTCAGGGCGGCGTTGATTTATAATAAACAAAATTTTCAGTCATTTCCTGGAATAATAATTGGGCGAAATTAATAAATAAGCAAGGGTTTGATTTTTTTGTTTTAGTTGTAATAATTGCATAATTTTTACAAAATAATATATTGATAAAGCAATACTATTTACAATATATTCTGATATTCGCTATAATCGTCGTCGCAGTTCGAAGTATTAATAGAAGCATCTGACAGGAATAGACTTATTTATTTCGGTGATATTATTTTTTATGGCAGTGACACACACACTAAAGGGAGATCCTATTGCGCTCAACAAGCGGTGTGTACGCGATGATGTTTATTGACACGGTTCTAGAATAGTTGTAGGTTGTAATCAGGGGGAAACAGATATCCTGGGAGTGAGTTCCACAGTGATGCAGTGCACCGTCTGGTGCAAAGCGATGTTCTAGGTATTTCCAGTTGTACTACGAACTGGTGCGCTCTTGCCGTCTGTCGTCACTGTCTGACAGGCGTTGCCAAGGGCGGGATGAGGCGGGTCAAATCCTGTGAACATCTGCCGTGAAAGTATCTATAAAACAAGGACATCTCGGCCACATGTCTACGGTGTTCCAGACTATCCAGATTCCGTGTTTTCGCCCAAGTTCAATAATTAAATTAAGCTAGCCAATCTCTACGAGGTACATTTTCACATTTCAGTAATAAAAGTCGGTCTAAGTATCCCAGACAATCTGTTCCCATGAGCAATAACGTCGTCTCCTTTACACTTTAAAAGCTCTGACCAATCCTGTTTCTTCCAGAAAAGTTAAGCCAATTGGATAGAGTAAGGATGCAACACCAATTGGATGTTAAAAGCGTCCTCAAAAACCAAAACAATCCAAAGATATCAATGACATAGTGTCTAGGAATTAACTCAATAAAGTCCAGTTGCCCCAGGAAACAGATACAAAATGCATTGAAATTAGGATTTACTATACCCATACAAGGTATATATTTTATAAAATTATTTAACTACACGTCAATTTACGTTTATTTAAGTGAAGCACATGTGTGACTCCTTTTTTCCTCTCCGGAAGACACTGAGATAAAAGCATATTGCCGAAAGAGACGGCCAAGTTATTGCAACGAGACGCGGATACAAATCATTGGATTTTAAACGGAATTAGTTGGAGAAGTATTGATATACTGTGAATAACATGTGATGATACGATTCCTATGTATGCCTTACTTTTGAAATTTAATAAATAAATAACAAAACTGTATGGCACTGAGGTCAACCCAACTCTTGACAGACTTAAGTATTTAACTTTCAAAAATCTCTTTTAAAAAATTATTTATTAGGAGCTAACTACAGTTTGACTTTACTTGACAATAGCTAAATAGAGAATGACCATACATAAAATTTATCTTAGGAGGTAAATTACATTACATTGCTTAAATCTAGTTCCCATCGGTGCATCTGCTGAGTGGGCAGTCACACAGGCTCGGTTTCATGCTGAATGGCCGATTCCCACAGGTTGTGGTGACTTAACTCCTCCATCCTTAAGATTCGAAAATTACGGAGTGTTTTTTCGAAGGAATGCTTTCCATGGGTGTGGCTTCTTCTTCTTCCCTAGGTTTCTTATTTTGGGTGGATCTTCATAACTGGTAGATTTTTCTTCTTTGTGTTATTGCTAGAATTATAATAATTAGGGAGCAAAACACAAGGGTGATGTAAATTTTGGGGTTGCTGGCTGTCAATACTAAACGAAGTCTGCTGATTGGCTGCATCCTTGAGGCGATAAATTTCGTCAAGATTAATTTTGGTTATATTTAGCATTTCCAAAATAGTTTCGTGCGTTATTGCAGACAGTTTGATTTCTGGCAGGATTAATGGTTTTCCTTCTTGAAGTTTCACATCATTGAGGAATTTTCTTCCATTGATTTGGATCTCGCAGCTTTCAGGTATTTTGACTAGAACTGATTGTTCGATTGGCAAATATTGATCGCTGCTACATTTGGCTAATAATTTTTCGGCTTTAATTGGTAGGATTAGAACCATTTCTTTCGTGATTTGTTCTACAATTGCTTCTTCAATATTGATTTTAAAAGTTGGACAGTCGGCTGTCGGTGTGTTCATCAATAAACTGTTGACATATTTGTCACGAGGGTGAAATTCTTCCAGAGAGAAGTATGTTTCTTCAACGGTCGGGCAAACGTTGTTGGAAAATTGTTTCTTTGCAATCTAAATTTAATTGCGTAAGAATGTCTTGGAGACTAAGATAATCTCCTAAGGACTTTATTTCTCGTTCCATTGTATTGCTAAGCGTTTTTAAACAAAGTTGAAGTTTGTCTTGATTTTTGCTAAGAGTAATAATCGTGTTGTTATAATTATTTATTAGATTTTTTGAGAGTGAAATTTGCAATTTCATTTCATTGGCAATTTGTTTTTGATTTGTATTTAAAATATTTATTGCTTCATCATATCGTTGACTATCTTCCGAATCTAACGTACCAAATAGCAATTTACTTGTTTTTCCAATAATATTTATTAATCCTCGTTCTTTTCGGATATGTGGGTGTAAATTTTATAACTTATTACTCGTGATTTTAATTTAATATTCTGTTCTAACAAGTAAGTTTTCCGCTAAGCCATGACAAGAAATATGATTCATAGCATTTGATAATAATAAATGATTTCTAATTATTAAGAAATTATTTTCGATATCATCTAATTGATTAATTAAGTAACTTAAATTTATATAATGCAAAAACGTATGTCTATTATAACTATTCTAGAGTTTCCTAATTTTATAGGAAGGATAGGGTTATTTAAGTTTGTTACTTGAATGTCAGCTCCTATCGTCAGTCCTATGTGAAGTACTAGGAACAGAATCGTCAATTTTTTCGGCATCGTTAACCTGAAAAGATTGTTTCATTTTAATTTTAGGTTTCCTAGCGCTACTCTTATGATATGATGTTTTATTTGTTTTATTTTGATGTCTGACCTCTTAAATTTACTTTCTTAAATGTAGGATACATTTTTCCTCGCTGTTTATTTTTTATATAGGCGAATTTTTGCGATTGAAAATCGGGGGGTTCGTTTCTTGTTTCATTTCGCTTTTCGATTATGTCCTGTTTGGTTCGCTCGTTGACTTTTTTTATACGTTCATAGAATAGAGCTTATTCGATGCTTCTTTATGAGTTTGTACATAGTTTGATTTTATCATACTATCATTAAGATCGAACGGATTAATTGATTTTGTATTTTACTTCATAGTCGAATTCTTCTAGTTTTAATCTCCAGCGCATTAGTCTTGAGTTTTGCTCTTTTAATGACATCAACCATTGTAGCGGTTTGTGATCGGTATATATTACAAATTTTTGTCCAAATAAGTATGGTCTAAAATGTTTACAACTCCATACAATAGTTCTTTTTCTATTGTTGAGTAATTTATTTCTGCTGGGTTCAATGTACGAGATGCATAGCAAATTGGGTGGTTTTCTTGTGAAAGTATTCCTGATATAGCAAAATTTGAAGCATCAGTGTTCAGCTCAAATGGTTTGGAAAAATCAGGGTATGCTAAAACTGATTCTGATGTTAACGTATTTTTACAAGTGTTAAAGCAATCAACAAATTCTTTTGAATGTTCTACCTTGCTATCTTTTCTGAGACACTGTGTCAATAGTTTGGTTAACTTCGCAAATTTTTTTATAAATTTCCGATAATAACCGAGTAAACCAAGAAATGCTTTGATTTCACGCTGTGTTTTTGGAATGCGGTATTTTTGTATTGCAGAAATTTTCTTTTTATTTGGTTTTATTCCATTGGGTTAGTTTGGGTTCAAAAATTCACACTTGTCTATCTGGATTTTTAAATTTGCTTCTCTTAATTTTTCGAATATTATTTTCAGATTTTGGATATGTTCTGTTAGGCCTGTGCTTATTACGATTACGTCGTCCATAAACACCATACATATTTTATTTTGTACGTCCTTAAAAATTTCATCCATTACTCGTTGGAAAGTGGATGGAGCATTTTTCGATCCGAATGGCATCCTTAAAAACCCATAGTGTCCATTTTCTACGCTAATTGCGGTCTTTTCGATTGAGTTTTTATGCATTTCTATTTGATGAAATCCACTAGCTAAATCTAGTGTAGAGAAATACTGGGCTCGTCCTAGCTTGTCCAAAATATCACTTATATTTGGGATCGGATATCGATCTGAAATTGTTTTTTCGTTAATTTTCCGAGAATCTACAACAATTCTCCACTTCTGCTTTCCAGAAGCATCGACCTTTTTTTGGAACAATCCAAATGGGTAGTTATGTACGCCTCTCATTGCTTCCCGTGTGAACCGAGCTGACTCAACATTGCAAGCCAAGCAGTTTACCCAGAATTGATGTTTAATGGAAGAACTGTGTGAAAGTTTAGATTTTAGATTCGGCATAGACAGTAAACGATAAACACGCTTTTATTCAGCTTTTAAATATTGTATTTTTTCAATTTAAATAAAATTAATAATTTTTTAAAAAGTAATTCTTTATAACCAACAACATAAAGTGGCGCAGTCGGTAGGATTTTTGAAAGGGATTTCATCGTAAAAACCCCGTCGGTTTCAACCGTCTGTTCAAAAAACGAACCGAAATTCGAAAAATCGAACCGGAAACATCGATTGTTAATCGGGACGAGTAGTGTGATAGGTAGAAAAGAAGAAAAGAAGAAATACGAGCATTTGAACCAGAAGAAGAATGAAAATCATCCTTTTGTAAGTAATATTCCTGTCTATGTCATTCTCCTCGAATTTGTCTGATTCTACTGCGGAAAACAGCGAAAACGAGTTAGGTGTAGGATTAACCGATTCTATTGCAGAAAACGAGTTAAATTTAGCTGTAAATAATTCTAGTAATTTTGGACTTAATTTAGAAGACATTTATTCGAACTTATCAATAGGTGAACATATTCCAATAATGGCTCCACCCAATTTTGACACAAAACTTTTAGATATAGTACCAAAGTTTGATGGAAATCCATTAGAATTATCATCTTATTTAGAAACTAGTAATAAATTAATTAGTACTTATTGGAACAGTGAAAACACTGAAAGCGTTCAGAATCTCACTATTATCTATGGCATATATGCTAAATTAATAGGTAAAGCTAGGGAAGTTTATAGCATATGCGTTTGCAAAGATTTGAAAACAGTAAAAGAGGCGCTTATAGAGGACCAACGCGACGAAAATGATTTATTATTCGATTTAGATCAATTAAGGCAGCATGCCAATGAACCTCCTTTGCAATTTTACACTCGTGTAATGTCTAATTTAAGTGCCTTGCATAATTTTATTGATACGCATACCGATCCAGCCGATATGGCAACCGCAAGAGTGAAGAAAGATTTTTACAATTTGCATGCTTTAAAAATATTTTTAGCAGGTTTAAAGGAACCTTTAGGCTCCATAGTTCGCGCTATGAAGCCTAAAGATTTAGCTGAAGCGAGACATTATATTATTTCTGAAAGTAAGATAAGACATTTGCAGAAACCTTTTCATTTAGACAATTTTAGTAGCAATAAAAATAAGTTCAATCAACCTCCGGCTAGAAATAATAATTCCCAAAATCATTTCTTACCAAATTTCCAATACCAGCCAAATTTTAGTAATTTCCAACCAAACTACATGCCGCAAGCACCCCCACAATTTCCACGTGGCCCCATTAATGTACAGACAAGACCAATGCCCCCTCAAAAATTCTTTACTAATAGGCAAGTATTTGGCCCATCTAGAATTCCAACTAATGTTTGGAAACCAAACCCGCAAGTTGCCCAAAATTTGCCAAAACCTGTGCCTATGAGTGGTATATCTCACGGTACATATAAATCTTTTAGACCTCAAAATTCTTTCCAATTGCACAATGTGGAAGACCCTTATTCACATTATCTTAGTGCACATGACCCTGAAATATCTCAGGCACAGTTCGGAAATTACAGCGAATATTATCCTAGTTTTGATCAGACAAACTACAACCAACAAACAGAACCGTACCAAGAACAAAATTATCCCGAGGAACAAACTGACCAATTTGAGAATAATAATTCTCAAAACTTAGCTGCAGGCAATCCAAATTTTCAAGAGGCCGAGCCCTTAGAGGCGACCACATAGAAATTCATTCTATTTACGACCGAAAAGATCTTCCGTATATTAAAACTTCCAATCCACCTTTAAAACTTTTAATTGATACGGGAGCTACGAAATCTTTCCTAAATCCGGAAATAGCCGAAAAATATTTTGAGAATTTTATAAAAAAGGAACCATTTACCATATCATCGGTCTTTCAGACAACAACTAGAGATTTTTGTGCGGAAATACCTGCTTTTAATGAATTTAATTCTGAAAAACAAATTAAGTTTTATTTGTTTAAATTTCACCATTTTTTCGATGGCCTCTTAGGCTGCGAAACATTAAAACATCTAAATGTTAAACTAGATCTGCAAAATTCGATACTTAAAACACCGAAAGCAGAATTACCGTTAACTCATTACGAGTCCAAATCAAAGTTATTATTATTATTTTTTGTACTCGTATTGATCCTCACACCATTGAAACTTTAAAAGTCCCAGTAAGCATCCAAAACGGTGACGTTACTATGAAAGACACTAGAATGTTTAATTGTTTAATTCGCGCATGCTTAACAAATGCACAAAATGGCTATGCCCCCGTAGAGATCCAAAACAATACCAGTGACGTTCAAGAAATTCATCTTTATATTCCAATACCTGTTCAATCATTCAATCGAAATGATTTCGAAATTTATAACATATCTGTAGAAAATTCTGCAAATGAATTTCCAAACAAACTTGACATTACTAGATTAATACGGACGGGACATATGAACCAAGAAGAAAAATATCACTTAGAAAAATTATGTCAATCTTTTTCAGATATTTTCCACCGAGAAAACTCACCTTTAACTTTCACCAATCATGCCAAACATGGTATTAAAACAACTGACGAAATTCCTGTATATACAAAATCTTATCGTTATCCATTTATACACAAACCAGAGGTTGAAAAACAAATAAATGATATGCTAAAACAAGGCATCATTAGGCCAAGTGATTCTCCGTGGTCATCGCCGATTTGGATAGTACCCAAAAAGGCAGATGCGTCTGGTAAAAAGAAATGGAGAATAGTTACAGATTTTCGCAAAATTAACCTAAAAACGATCGATGATCGCTACCCTCTCCCCAATATAACAGATATATTGGATAAATTGGGAAAATGTCAATATTTTTCAACTATAGATTTGGCAAGCGGTTTCCACCAGATCGAAATGCACCCTGACGACATTAAAAAGATCGCCTTCCATGTAGAAAACGGGCATTATGAATATCTAAGAATGCCATTTGGCCTCAAAAACGCCCCCGCGACGTTCCAACGTGTCATGGATAGCGTCTTAAATGATCTCCAAAATAAGATTTGTCTCGTCTACATGGACGATATTATTGTGTTCTCAACATCTCTACAGGAACATATGATAAATTTAAAACAAATATTTCAAAAATTGCGTGACAGTAACCTTAAAATCCAGCTCGACAAATCCGAGTTTCTCCAAAAAGAAGTCGCATTTTTAGGACATCTTATAACACCTGAAGGCATAAAGCCAAACCCGGACAAAATCAATGCCATTTTAAAATACCCTATACCTAAAACAACTAAAGAAATCAAAGGATTTCTGGGCCTTTTAGGCTATTACCGAAAATTCATTCCCAATTTTGCCAAAATAGCAAAACCATTCACAAACTGTCTAAAAAAGAATGCAACCATTAATATTAATGACCCTCTCTATATAAAAACTTTTGAAGACTGCAAGTCTCTTTTAACAAATGACCCTCTTTTACAGTATCCGGACTTTACAAAAGAATTTAACTTAACCACCGACGCAAGCAATGTTGCCCTAGGTTGTGTTCTCTCGCAAGGTGTAATAGGACACGATAAACCTGTCGCATACGCCTCGAGAACGTTAAATTCGTCCGAACAAAATTATTCGACGATTGAAAAAGAGTTGTTAGCTATAGTTTGGGGAACCCGATATTTTAGGCCTTATTTATTCGGAAGAAAATTTAAAATAATTACCGACCATCAACCATTGCGATGGCTAATGAACTTAAAAGAACCAAATTCGCGTTTAGTTCGCTGGCGTCTCAAACTCGAAGAATTTGATTATCAAATCATTTATAGAAAAGGAATGAAAAACACTAACGCTGACGCGTTATCGAGAATCGAGTTAAACGTAAGCGAGATCAACGAAACTTCGTCATCAGCTGAAAGTAACGACAACGACATGGACCGTGGCCTTCCGCCAATTTTGCGCTATATGCAGAAATATAATAAGCATCCCGTGTTAGATCAAACAGGCGCTAGTACAAGTCGTGAACCCGATCAGCTGTTACCTGATAACCATGCGATTAATGACATTCCGGACGATAACCAATCAATAATAGGTCAAGTCGATCCAGACGAAAATAATGATAATGAAACTGTACATACGAGCGCGGAAAACCCTATTCTGACTATTAACATCACTGAAAAACCTTTAAATTATGTTCTATGTCAAATCGTCATAATAAAAGTAAATTCGAATACGCGAATTGAGACTAAAAAAGTGTTCGGAAACCCGGTTAATAGGACTCGATGGTACATCTATGTTACAAACGATTCTTTTCAAAACCAAGTAATTCAGTATTTAAAAGAATACGGAGACCCAAAACGGCAATATGTATTTTATTTTCAGAATGACGACGACCAAAGCCTTTATAAACAAATGTGTATTTTTTTGCCTCAAACCTTTAGATACGCATCGTATAGACTGTTAAAATCTAACAAACTTCTTTGTGATGTCACAAACGAAGATAAACAAAAAAGTACAATTAAAAGTCAACACGAAGGCGTGACTAATCATAGAGGAATTCACGAAACAATCGATCAACTTCGCGCAAAGTATTATTGGCCCGAAATGAACGATGACGTCAGAAAATTTATTAATAATTGCTCTATATGTCAACAAGTAAATACGAACGTCACCCGCCATTAATTAAATTACAACTCACTCCCACTCCTAAAAAACCTTTCGAAACAGTTCATGTAGACATCTTTAAATTTGGCAACACTGTGGCCCTAACAATCTGCGATAGTTTTTCAAGATTTGGTCAAGCATTTATTTTACCAAGCTTGTCAGCCTTACATGTCTACCAATCACTCTTACAATTTGTCTCAAATTACAAAATTCCCGAAAATATCGTATCAGATAATGGTACAGAATTCAACCAAAATCTCATAAAAGAATTTGCCAAACTACACAAAATTAACTGGCACTATACCTTGCCTCTAAATCCGAATAGCAATTCGATAGTTGAGCGAATTTATTCCACACTTTTAGAACATATGCGTACATTGTTTTTGTCGAAACCGAATTTAAATCCTTTCGAAAAATTAAATTTCGCAATACTAGGATACAATAATTCTATACACTCGGCAACTAAACAAAAACCAATCGATCATGTTTTTGGTCACCTTGAATTAAAGGAACCAATAGATATTAATAACGATATACAGATAATCAATCACCAATTAAATCAGCACAAAGACATAATGAATGACCTATATAAAAATATTCACGAAAAAATATCTAAAAATAAATCAAACGTAATTGCAAAAGCAAACGAAAAACGAAACGATCCTCCCGAAATTCAACCTGGTGCTATAGGTTATAGAAAATTAACCCACAGACAACCAAAAGTAAATCCATTATATAGACCTGAACACATTTTACGAAGTAACGATCTAACCGTAACTACGGCACAAAACACATATCAGAAACAAATATTTAAAAAGCCTCGAAAAATGACAGACAATCCCCTTTTACAAGTTGACGACACTACTTCACCTGATGAGGGCACAGAAAGTTCAAATTCAGAATCTCCACAATAATCCTGGGATCCTCCCTTTTAAACTGGGCACTGCCAGAGTTAAAATTGCATCCCACACCTTTTTGCATTATATTCATTTAATTCCGCTTCAGAACCAGGTTAATTCGATAATTAATCAATATCAAAAACTAGAAGAAACAATAAATAGCTCATCTACTACACACCAGCTTCCGCTATATGAAGCATATAAGCATTTAAAATATGAAGTAAGCGTAGTTAACCAAAAGATTAACTCTCTGTTTCCCGTGAATAGATCAAAAAGAGGCCTAATCAATCCCTTAGGCTCATTAATCAAATATATAAGTGGCAACCTTGACCAAGAAGATGCAAACGAAATTCATAACAATATTCTAGAACTAGAAAACAACGAAAATAAAATAATTACGAAAGCAAATAAACAAATGTCTTTGATATCCAGCTTAATGGAAAACATAAATAATACCATGTCGATAGTTTCTAACAATCAAAAATCAATCGAAAATAAAATCAATGAAATTACTGAAGATCTTAAACAAACACAGTCTAGCTATGTTCATTATTTAGAAATTCACGAAATAATGTATCAAATTAAATTAAATTTAGACTTCTTGCTGAATTTTCTAAATGATATTGAAAATGCTATTAGCTTCGCAGCTTTAAAAACTCTCCATCGCGGTATAATTTCACCGAATGACTTAAAAGAAATTGTAAAAGAACTTCACAGTTCGCACAATAATTTTGAGTTATTATTTTCTGAAAAGGAATATCTTAAATACTATAGTGTAGTGGAAACAAACGTTTTTGCAATAGAAAATAAAATCGTTTTTTCGGTAGATTTTCCACTGGTATATTCAGATGTATTTGAGTATTTCCACCTGTTTTCCGTACCTAACAAAAATGATTCCATTATTATTCCACCCACCACTTACCTTACCTTAAGTAACACCCAGTACCAGTACCAAAATGAAGAATGCATTGACCTCCAGCCAAACTACTTCTGCAAGAACAATCACCTTCTACCTATACATGAAAATCCTGATTGCATCATGTCACTAATGTCCATTAGCACTAATTTGGACAAATGCCAACAGATACCAGTCCACGTTGTAAGTACAATTATGGAAGAAATCGATTCCGCCCACTACCTAGGAATTTTTCCCGAAATGGAGAAAATTCAGACCAGTTGTGAAGAACAGGAAATAGCTTCGTTAAAAGGAACGTTTTTGTTTGTCGTTCCTCCGAAATGTTCCTTGAAAACTTCAAAGTACACCTACAAGAATGAAAAAGAAATTTTTCATGGCCACCCTGTAACTTTAGAAGAAATTAAAGCCATTAACGTTCCTGTCCTTCAAGTGGAAACAGTCAGACTTGAAAAATTCCGTTAGACAAGCTTCATGAACTTCAACTTCAAGCATCCCAAGAAGAGCCGTTGGAGTTTTTCAAACTTCATAACTCCTATAGCCAATGGTTATTTTGGATTGTAATAATTTTAGTGCTTGTTATTACTGGGTACTTCCTCGTCAAGAAAAGAAGAGAAGTCATAGAAATTATAAGAAGACCGGAGCGTAGGCCTGTCGACGAAACTCAAGTGGTTCCACCCTCGAGTTCCTTCTAGGGATGGAGGAGTTATGTACGTCTCTCATTGCTTCCCGTGTGAACCGAGCTGACTCAACATTGCAAGCCAAGCAGTTTACCCAGAATTGATGTTTGATGGAAGAACTGTGTGAACGTTTAGATTTTAGATTCGGCATAGACAGTAAACGATAAACACGCTTTTATTCAGCTTTTAAATATTGTATTTTTTCAATTTCAATAAAATTAATAATTTTTTAAAAAGTAGTTCTTTATAACCAACAACATAAAGGGGTGATGACCAAGGACTACTGGATGGTCTTATTATTCCTTTTTCGAGGATTTCATTTATTTGCCGTCTTACTTCTTCTTTATGAACAAACGTGTATCGATATGACTTGGTGTGTAGAGGGATATCGTTCGTTGTCCTAATTTCATGTTTAATTTTGGATGTGAAAGACAATTCTTCGTCGTTTTGATAAAATATTTCAGAAAATTATTTACATAACTTGGAAATCGCTTCCTTTTCTTCCGGGTTCATATGTTGCGCACGAATTAAATTATTTTTGAAAATTTTATTTTCTTGATTGCGTTTTTTATTTTGCGTAAACGTTTCGAATTGATTTTGTTCAAACGGTTCGACTTTTAATGGTTCTTTAAATGTTACAGTTATATATTCATCATGGGGATTTTGAATTTCTAGAATAGCAAATCCGTTATTTGCACGAGAAAGTGCGGGTGGAATTATTAATTTATCTAGCTGTGCTGTTTTTACAATAATATCGGCTTCATAAATATTAACTGGAATATTCTTTAGTACTTTTTCGTTTGGATTAAGAGTGATGGAAAAATCTGTTTCCAAATGGTCTCTATATTCGAATGGAATTTCGATATCAGGTCCAATCAATTTTTGATTAATTAGATCGATATTTAGACTCATGTTCTTTAAGTCAGTTAGTCCTATAACTCCGTCAAAAAAGTCATGAAAGTCAAAAAGAACAAAATTGATTTCATGATTGTTACCATATTTTAGAAAAATTGGAATATCGGCTTGAAATTGGGTATTTTCACTTCCTATGGCGGTTTTGATAATATTTTGAGAACGATAAATACATTGTGGGAAACATTGTTCAGCCACTGTAGGTCTTAGAATAGAACGAAAACTGCCTGCGTCGATTAATTATTTTATTTTCGGGTTTTCGAGTTCTATATATGGTAAAGCGTTACTAGAGGAAATATTAATTTCCGTCAGGCCTGTGGTTTTGATAGGCCTGGATCTAGAAAATTTTCATTATTATCGTTTACAGATAATTCGTGAATTTGTTCTATTTGGCCATTATCGTCAAAATCGATTTGATTATTGACATTTATAGGATTTTGTTCTTCATACTGAATTTCATCACAATACGTATCGGAATATGAGTTTGAGAAATTATTGGATTCATCTTCCTCGAATTAATTTGAATAAAGTTCTTCGAAAACGTATTTTGGGTTTTGATATGGTTGAGCTTGCCTTTGATATTGATTAATTGGTCGAGAAAAGGTATGATTTTGGGGATTTATTTTGGTGAATCCATTTGTATTTCTAGATACAATTGATATAGGAGTTGGTTTTGGAACTTGATTTGGTGGAGTTTGATTTGGCTTGAATACATTACGAGGTGGTCCAAATACCCCTCGATTGGTTGGATAACGTTTGGTCGGCATTTGTTTCGGTTGAATATATATAGGTTGTGAGGGCCATGAAGGTTTTAAAGACATATTAGATTGATTTTGGTTACTAAAATTTGGGTTCACGCGATTAAAATTTGATTGGAAATTTGCGTTTGTCTGCGACTGAAAATATTGGGGATTTTGATGATTAAATGGTCTATTAATAGAGTTATTTATTTTATTAGGATTTCCTGTTTGTCCTAAATTTCCATATAATCGTTCAAAATTTTCAAATTCGACATTTGTCGGAGAATAGTGTCTGTTAAGTGTAGAGCAAAATGATTTAAAACTCAGTCGTTTTTTGTTTAAGAAAGAGCCGTCTTGTTTCAACAATCACCTTTTTAGTTTGAAGATACCTTTCCAAGGTAGAATTATATTTCAAATTTCTTATAAAGAATCTTCTACGAGTTAGTTCATTTGTTCATTCATCATCCCACCATGGTACTGACGGTTTAAACTTGTGTTTTAAGGGCTTAGATACAGGGATAGATTGGCCCGCTGCAGAGTTGATAACATTTTGGAATTCCTCATAGCTTATACTATCTACCTCAGAAAGAGATATCATATCTTTATCATGGTATTGCTCCCATTTGGCTTTTTTTAAGCATCTTTTCTGTTTACAATTCAAAGGTGTGTACGAAGCATCTGTATTATAGTTCACTGTTATGGGAAAATGATCACTATTACCACAGTCCTCCAAGATAGACCAACCATTTTATTCGCTATTGCCACATTGGTTAAAGAAAGATCAACTGCAGATACATTTAAATTCGGTGAGCTTAGTCTCGTTGCACTTCCGTCATTCAATAGTACCAAATGAAGTTGTTCCAAGGAATTACCAATAACCCTCCCATTCCGATTGGATATAGAGCTCCCCCATAAAGGGTGATTTGCATTCATATCTCCTACAATAATTTTGAGGTTAAGAATGGAGTCAATAAGACGTCTCCAAGAGTTATAATCAATATATACATTGGGGGGAATATAACAATTTGCAAGATAAATATTGCGCTTTACAATCTTGATAGACTGAACCTGCAAATTTTGATCCAGAAATGAATCATCAATATGGTACTCATTAACATCAAGATTATTCCTGATTAGAAGAGCAACTCCACCCTTGCTGTCTGGGCAGTCCCGTCTAAAAGGTAATTAGCAATAATTCCTGGATTTAACCATGTTTCGCTTAAAGCTACAATATTAGGCGAACACTCTTATATCCGACAATACTAAACTGTTGAGAAGCGACAGCCGGCGGCGGCGTCTTTGATCTTCCTTTGATCTCGATGGGCCTGTTTTCGATGACCTTGAATGACTCTGGTTTGACATTAAAGCAGCATAATCCGAGAAGACAACGGTTTTGTCTTCTCGGATAATATCTTGTAGTACGGGAGCATGGGGA
>JAEQML010068916.1:0-17893 GCA_016904865.1 Pissodes strobi | reverse complement strand
AAATAATATTTATAAACAGTTTCGCCCGAATCAGTTCCAAAGATCATATGTTTCTTTCATTTCTTTACTTCTCCACAGATACAGAAAATATTCTTTCTGAAAAAGCGGATCTTGCAGGTTGCAGGGATGCTCAGAAAGTTAGAAACAAGAGAAAAGTGTTGGAAATGCCTAAAAAATAATTACTATTTTGTGGATCTGAATAGGTAGTTTTTATACTCTTCACAAGCATCTGGCAACAATTCATAACATCTATTAGCTTCGGACATCTCATTAAAAGGCTCATCTGTATCTATTTTTAGATTGTCGCTTTCAATAGAGAAAATATATTTTCAAAAATTAACTTTAGAAACTGTCAGTTCACAGTGTGTTTTTAAGGTTGAATTTATTATATTTAAATACCTATTGATATAATATCCATTTACATCATTCTCCAGGTTTTGGCCTCGGCTAAAAAAATAGATCCCCAAAAATTCTATAAGTATTGCAACGGAACAGCTAATTTATATATTCGCTTGTATGACTGGTATTACATAGTACCACATTGTTATACGGTGTAGATATTATTTCAAGCTTTTCGTCGGACAATTATCCGAAGAAGCTGCGGAAGCGAGGAATAAACATTTTTGGTTTTATAGGGTGACACGGACAAGAAAATGCAGTTGAAAATATACTAGCCAATATATGTTAAATAATGTATTCCGATCTTCTGATCCTTACGTATCTCATTTAAGATCTAGTCATGGAAACAATTAAAAAAGTTTCTTTATCCAAAGAGGCTCTTTGTTTGCTTTTATAGGTACGTATATGAAGTGATTAATTAATTATTTTTGTTATTATTACAATCTTATAATAGATAAAATGACATTTTAAATTATAAAAGTTAGTTACCAATTATTATTTTGGAACTGTAAAAAGAAAATCTCCCTCTCTTCCTATACTTACCACGATTTCGCTAAAAATATGAAGTGTGGCCTTAAGAACCAAATAATGTATGCGAAATACAAGATTATGTTGTTATTCCTATTGCTGTACACACTTAGTTAATGCCTAATCAATATTTTGGAAAATTTGATATAATATCCATTTACACGAAAAGTGGAAAAAAATTAAGAAGTAGGCAAAATTAATATTTTATGTCCTCCATTTACTGTCTGACACTCTCCTAGGCGATAGTAAAAACAGTCCACAGCATTACGAATGACTTCAGGTAGTAGGATTACGTATCTCCGCCGTGATTTTGTGCTTTAGATCTTCAATATTGTCCGGTATATTCTGATAAACTCTTTCTTTCAAATATCCCCAAAGAAAGTAATCTAGGGGCGTTAAATCGGGGGAACTTGGTGGCCATTCGATTGTACCGGGTCTGCGTCTCCCAATCCAACGATTTGGAAACATTTGATCTAAGTACCTGTGAACATTCATACCAAAATGTGGAGGAGCGCTATCTTGTTGGAACCAAATTCTTTCATCATGATATACTGGATCTATTCTATGGGGAAAAATCTGAGCTAGCGCAGATATCAATTCGAATGTTAGGAAGTCTAGGTAGCGTTCAGCAGTAAGGTTTTCTTAACAAAAAAAAATTGACCGAAAATTCTATTGTTGATAATACCTGCCCATACATTAACTTTTTGAGGACGCTACGTATGCGTTTCTGATATCCAGTGTGGATTATCCTGAGACCAAAAACGATAATTGTGCCTATTAACCACTCCATTTAAATAGAACGTAGCCTCATCCGTAAAAAATATTTCCAGTGGAGGGTCATTGTTGTCGTCACATCATTTCTTCACAAAATTCCAAACGCCTATCATAATCGTCTTTCAATAGCTCTTGAACAAAGCATACTTTATACGGATGATATTTCTCTTTTTCTAAAAACCTTCGAATTGTATTTCGAGGAATATCCTGATGACGAGCAACTCTCCTACCAGATTTGGGCAAATCACGTACTGTACCGTGTTCCGCAATTTTGTGAAATATTTTACTAAATGTCCCTTGTGAGATTTGGTTTTCGGTATATTTTGCATTAAATAAATCACACACTTCACGTTGACTTCTTATTTTGTCTCCACATCGAAGTAGTATCCAAATTTCGATACGCTGCCTGACAATACCTTTGTGATTTTAAAATTTTGGTTTTCATCATCATCAACATTTATTTCACTATTCATATTTTAACAACAGCATTACCTAACATAAAGACGTCTTAAGATACTAAGTCCTGTTCTTATCCCTGATGTTGTTCTGTCAACATCGTGGCCAACACGGCACGGTGCCATATAGGGGGCTAGTGTTAGCCTATCTCTTATTAGGTGCAGCAGTGCTACGATTAGCTTGACCATTACTTGGGTAAGCCCTTTAATGGCTTTATCTGTTAAGTGTTGGCCGGAGTTATATTAATAGTAGTACTTGTTTCATTAGATTATATTATTCCCAGGTGGTTATACAAGGAAAACTGATATGAAAAACCTTGTTCGAATGCTCTCTAGGAGCAGGAGTGCATAGGTAAAACGACACCACATTATTTACAGCATAAACTTAACATTACTATATACAACTTATTGGGCAATCACGTACTGTACCGTGTTCCTCAAATTTATGAAATATATATTTTACTAACTGTCCCTTGTGAGATTTGGTTTTCGGTATATTGTGCATTAAATAAATCACACACTTCACGTTGACTTCTTATTTTGTCTCCACATCCAAGTAGTATCAAAATTTCGGTACGCTGCCTTTCCGACAATACTTTTGTGATTTGAAATTTTTTGTTTTTAACACGATACTAATATTCAGACTTCCGATTTGCAACTATAGTAAACAATTAGCCTGAACAACCTGATGCTGGTAGAAGAAAAAAGACACACAAATACCTTATTTTTTGCTCTAGCAACAATAATAATGGTTCCAATTTCCTTATCTGTTATTAATTTTTCGCAATAGTCCCTCATTACAGTAGTTATTTTAGGCCCTAAAATCCTGGTTATTGCCAATATAAAACTTGTTTACTTGGTACGGCTGGATTCCATTTTCATGAGCTTTTCAACGAGCCCTCACAAGACATAGGTTTCCATTTGAAAAAAAAAGTTGGGGTAACTGGGGGTTAGGGGGTTGGACATTTTTTTTATTTAACCGAAAAATGTGAAAAACTCAATATCAGTTACCGTGTTTTAGCGTTTTTTGAAAGCATTGCTTGCTCACAAGATATGAATTTTATTCCAGACCTTTGGCCATCCCTGTATATTCTATCCCATGATAGCTTTGAATAGTGATTCAATTGTTCATTCTTCCGCTAATCAATTCGAAATTTTAGGAAAAAGTATATATATACCTCCTTGAGAAATATAATCTAAGCACAAAGCAAACAAGCATTTTCTCTATATTTGCAGATACAAGAAGATTCAAATTGTGTCTGAAAAATTTAACCAGTATCGGATATTTCATAAAAAAAAATATTTTATCAGTTGAATATCGAATTACACGTTGACGTATTTTTAGCCCACATAATAAAGAACATTGGTATCCAATGTAATGACCTGTTTGTCAACAAGGTCGATTCAGAGTAAATACAAGTTGTTTTTTAATTTCAATAGTATGGTGTATTACTATTTTGAAAAGAAGATTAAACGCAGATAACAGATACTCCTATCACACATTTTTGAAATCATTCATGGTGTTCCTTTAATTGAAGTAAACTTTTACATAAGCTGTGCTTCTACATTCGACATGATGATGGTACCGAACCGCTACCCATAACCCTATTCCAATAAGAGTAAATACTCTCTTACTCATCTTCGAAACCGTTATATAGGAATTTGAGGACCTATAAGATAGCCACCACGACCTCCGGATGGTGTCCCCAAAATAAAATATAAATGCAGGGTAATATAACCATAATTAACATGGTTTTAAAATTAAATGGAATTTATCATAAAATTTCCGTTTTTTTTCTGTCAGTAGCACTTTCAGCTATCTTTTATAAAATAGAACATACAAATCATTATCCTCTGCTTGGGGTAATAAAGTGGAATAAAAAAAATGTCTGGATGATTCTGTGACGCACTGTCGTAGTTCGAGGTAGTCAACCGATTATGGATTTGAAAATTTTTCCTGTTCACGTTGCGTTTCTTCTTTAGAGTCAGGCAAGTATAATCTGGGAACATTTTGTTTTAGAAATGCGGTCTTCCTAATAGCTGCAGATATACAGGGTGTTTCTTAATGATATTCTAATATTTAAGCGGGGTGATTGCTGGGCTAATTTTAAGCAAAAAACTTCATTTGAACTTATGTCCTAAGCGGCCTAACTGTCATACTATAGCAGATATCTTTATGATGTTTGGTGCATGTCTTTTATGCATCAAGATGAATTTTCTGATTTACAAACAATTTTTCTATCTCTACCAGTGGCGTCCGTAGGGGTTTTGCATTGAATATTTTTGGAGAAAAAAAATGGTACGCCACTGTTTTCTTTTAAAATAAAAACTATTTTTGAAATTCTCATTTATTTGTGAGCAAATTTGATCTCTTGATTTGCTTCCATTCGACGCATTGTTTTCGCATAAAAAAAAAAATTGTTTTACTTCAGGGTCAAATCGCTAAAAATCTGTTGGGTGGAAATCTTTTTTTCTTCTTTTATCCAGCTATTGACTTCGTTTAATATCAATTGTCAATTAATTTAGAAATATGTAGCTGATTTTACTGTAGGAAAAAATAAAAGAAAACAATAATGATTACTACATTAGAATTTCAGCGAGGATTTCAGCTTGCACAAACACGATTTTTATTTTTTTTAAGCGAAAACCATGCGTCGTACCAAACAGAATCAAGAAATCAAATTTGCACAGAAATAAATGATAATTTGAAAAATAATTTTTACTTTAAGAAAAAGCAGCGACGTACCATTTTTTCTCCAAAAATATTCAGCGCAAAACCCGTACGGATCCCACTGGTAGAAATAATCAATTTGCTTGTACATCAGAAAATGCGTCTTGATGCATAGAAGTTGTGTACCAAATTTCTTAAAGGTATCTGCAATGGTATCACAGTTATTATATAAAATGGATTTTTATTTGAAAACTTTACCACCCTGTATCTCAAAAGTTAAGACGTTTAGGACATAGACTCATATGAAGTAATTTTCTTGAAATGGGTCCAAGAATCACCCCCTTAAATATTAGCATGCCATTAAGGAACACAGTGTATAGTAGGTTGCTTGTCTACTTGACAGTCGATATCTCCAGAATTGAATACCTGCAATGTAATATGATCAGAAGTAATTTGGTTTTATAATGAAAATATATTCCAATTTCTCTAAAAGGTTCCTCTTTCTTCTATCAGTAGCACTTTCAGCTAACTCATATAATATCACACTTTTTTCTTTGAGGTAAGTTAGGAATTAAAATTTATAAAGAATCATCTTAACACCAGAACAACTTTTGCACAAATGAAACCGCTACACATCATGAGTGCTTCACATTCCATTCGTAAAAGTTGTCAGAAGTGTAGTGAAAATAACGGAGGAGCTTTCGAATCTTTATTCTTCGATTTCATTCAAACTTTCCATGTTTTTTTGATTGATTTATGGGAGCTATTTTTTTACTCATTGCCTGTTAAAATAATATATGCTTCTAGTTTTTGATCTTATCTTATTTTTTTAACCATTGTCATTCATTGAAGCCTATTTTTCAAAAAAAAATAATAATACTAATAATAAAACGACGAGTAAAAATAGGATTAGGATTTTAAACACTGGTAAAATAAAATAACTACCTGGTATGGTGCAATAATTGTTTTAAATCGATTAAGTCACTTGTTAAATTATAGCTGAATCTATGACAATAATTTGCAACAAACGTCACAAGTAATTATGATATTTTGGCACAAATTTAAAGAAATCGTAAGCTTAAAATTGCAAATGAATCAATAAATTCAGCAGAAGAGGCTGCTAGAATCGCTAGTGCGTCTTTACTTCCAGAAAAGTTGAAAGCCCGATAATAAAACGCATTTTTCAGACTATTGATTTCTAAAATGTAATCTTAATGATTGAACATTATATCAAAATTGTAAGTGTTGTACAGGGTGTTTCATTTTCGATACTTTCATAGGGCATTTACGTAATCGTTTTCGGGGCAAATTGAAATGGCAAAAAAATTGCCAATTTTGATCGAAAGTTCTAACTTCTCAATTAAAAGAGATTAAAGATTTCGGAATACTACGCCGTTTTCAAAACAAAAGGGTTTTGTTGAAAAGTTATCGGGCCCAATTTATTTTTCATAAATAAGTTTAGGCCTAAAATATAATATTATAATTTCTCTTTCATTTATTGTTTTGAAAAATAAGTTTTAATTAGTGGCTACGGTTAAAAGAATAATATAAGGTAAAAACTAGAAAGACATTACATATATTATTTTAACGAATAAAGAATAAGAAAATACCTCGCACAATAAAGTCAAACAAAAAATATAGAAAGCTTGAACGAAATAGAAGAATTGAGGGAAAAAGTAACACAATTCACCGCAAATATTTGAAAGATCCTCAGTTGTTGCATTCTGACATCTTTTTCGAACGGATTATGAAGCATTCATCATGTGTAGCGATGCTATTTCTGCAAGGGCTCCAAGAATTCTTTGTTAAAGTTGTTCCCGTGTTAAGATGATATCTTTATAAATTTACTCAATGAAAAAAACTTTGAGTGCTAGATCCTGAGATTGTGATAGCCATCTTTAGTCCCTATCCAGCGGATTCTGAAATGAGTATTTCGATACACGAATGGCGATATGCGGAGAGGCACCATTTTGTTGAAAACAAGTGTTTATTACTTGATTTAAAGGGACATCATCAATGATAGCAAAAAATATCGGAATATGCTCAGATATCTGTCTTATTACTTCTATCTGGCTTTAGAACTATAGTCTGTGAATTATCATTGAAAAATTACTTTGCCTTGTTAACTTCTCTACTTACATTCTGTTGCATTCGAGCTACTTTAGTTTGACTGTGTCTCATTTTAATTTTATGGTTTGTGCAACATTCGTGACAGCCCTGATTTTGTATTTTTCTTGATTTCATTTGTCATATATAACGGATTCTATTTCTATAAAATACTCAGTTATTGGTAGTTTGCTTTCAATAGAAAATCTTAGACCGAGAGATAATATTTGCGCTATGTCATTTGGATTGAATTTTGTCTTGTTTAGCGTCCAATACTTACTACAAAGGGAGGTATTGATTGATATCGTCAAATTTTATCAAACCATTTATTGCGTCGTTAGCCATTCCACTAATATTATACCATTAGGTACATGTGGATATTTGTTGTTTAGATTTAGACATTAATTTTAATAATTATTTTAGAAATAAATATCTTAGAAATATTCTTTTATGGCCCAAGTAGGATCATTTTATTGTTATTGTTCTCAACCCGCGTTCCAGGTAGGTCATTATATGGAACTGATGGGCGCCGTCCTGTCATTATAATGCCACGATTTTATATTATACTAGCCATAATTCTATTGTATATTTCCATAAATGTTAGTCCAAGCTAATACTCCGAAAATGTACCCTGCGGTATCTAGACTCGTACCGTCCCATAAGGTTAAATTGGATAATGATTTCTTATTATTCGCAAAAGGATCGACTATAGCTGTAATTTTATACATCGAGAAGATGCAATGTAATCGAATAAACTGCAAAATATACTATTTAAAAATTGAAGGTTATTATATGTACATTAATGGAAAGAAAATTACACTAATACACACAACAACAATATTCTGTTTGCCTCCCGGCTTCGGAACAGGTTGATCTAGCAAAAATTAGCTATGGTATCCACAAGTACCGACGACCGTTTGTTCTGCTAAAAGAGGAAATTGTTTTGCTTACTGTTAATCTACAATATAATACTTATAATGTTAACAATTATAGTCCATTTATTATCGAATACGCTTGGTTGTTCATCAAATTTCGATCAATTTAATCCATTTGATTATTAGGTAGAATTTATTTGAAAGTCTGCGTGCACTACAAAATTGCACATGCTTTGCAATTAAAATTTGCCCGTAAGCATGCGCGTTTTCAGCTTTGCAAACAGCTGATGCAAATTTCTTTATATGGCGTCAAATTGAAACACGCGCTAATTTTATTGCACGTTGCATGCCATTTTTGATTAAAATGACAGTTACCAACATAAAAATAAATAAATAATATCCGTCGCGTCATCCGTCATCATGTTATCTTAAAATTCAAGATATTTTGTATTTTCGTCATTAACTTCTTGTGTGTTTTTCGTTTAGGGAGTATGTCTCAGAAGAAGGTAATATGGTGCAATAAGTAAACTATTCTTTTTTTGTAAATGTAAATAGGAATCTTCTTATTAATGTCATTCTGCTGCATTAGCACAACTGCTTGTCAAAATGTCTGCATAAATAATTGCGTCTTGGTGTAAACAGCGATGCAATAAAATTATTTGCGCGTGCTATAATTTGCCTGCAATTTTTCAGATTGCATTGCACCTAATGTAAACTGCCTTTTAGACTACTTAGTTCAAAGTGGTTTGCCTAACTTCAATTCTATTTAATACAGAGAGATTTCCAAAATATGAAGGCATGTAAAGTCATCTCAACTTACAATTGGTATTTTAAAATTCAAAGCAATAAAAAATTAATTTGATTAGCGTGCTGATTGTAGGATTTTGCTAAGTATTTACTGTACTAATTACAACGAAAGAGTAAGAATTTACAGAACAAGCATGCTCTATACAAGCGTATCAAAACATATTATAACAATAAAAATATAAGCGATAACAGCAGAAATAAAA
Source organism: Pissodes strobi (assembly GCA_016904865.1). Classification (NCBI taxonomy): domain Eukaryota; kingdom Metazoa; phylum Arthropoda; class Insecta; order Coleoptera; family Curculionidae; genus Pissodes; species Pissodes strobi. Next base: position 9,075 of record JAEQML010068916.1, on the reverse strand, counting down.
ATCTAAAAAACAACTTAATTGTACGAAAAAAATTAAAACCATATACCTATTTCCCCCAAGAGCACTAAAGACTATTTGACACCAATTTAGCATAATCAATATTAAATTTCATGTAAAACCCAGTTCCATGTTGTCCCATATTCTCTGCAGAGACAATTTTAGCTCTTCCCCCCTTACTATGGCATAATTTGTTGTTAAGTTATTAATTACCTTCTTTTAAGATTGCCATAAGGCGAACGGCCGCTGTCCATCAGAGAGCACGGGGTGAGTTCGTCGAAGGTTTAGCTTGATAATATTAAATGAAATATCTTGGACGCCACTAATTTTTTATCTAGCTGTTAAATTGGGAAGAAAATCAGAAACCGATTGCTTTGACAGATACTGATACACATTTGATTCTCCTAATAACCATTTATTAAATAATTATAATTGAATACACTATACTGTGAGGATACCTATTTGGTTTTTTTGTTTTGTAAATTATTAAATTAAAAACTACTGAGTGACTGATTAACTTATCGACTCTACCTTCATCAATAAATGTTTATGCTTTGCTTTGTCAACAAGATCCACTCTTGGACAATAGAACACAACTTTTAATCAATAAGAAAATGAAAAATGTAATTAAAAAATATACCCCACCCTTCGTAATTTGAAAGGTTTAAACTACCGAGACCTTGATTTTAATTTGAGAATGTCCTCAAAACGTTCAACATGAAAGAGGATGGAGTAAAGAAATGATATTAGAATAAGAGTCAATTATAAAATTAGATTTAATACAGAGTACTGAACATTCTCTAATTGTTGATCATAATCTCATCAACTGAAATTTTATTCTCCCACATTGCAATATACAAATATACAATTTGGTTATAGCATTCTAGCTAAGATGTGATTAAATAGTTATATGAAGGTTAAAAGCCAATTCTAAGATTAAATTCGTCTTAAAATACTTATATCTAATGAAAATTCATGAATTTTCCCCCTTAATTTAGATTAAGATTAAACTGATAGCAAATTTAGATTATATTATAATTAAATATACTGGCCGTGATGTGTATCTCCTATATGGATCCCCAGATCTGTAGTGTACAGGACTACACATTCCTCACGCCGAGTGATTAGCCAGACGGGATCATTCCCAGGTTGGGTGATTACAAGATCAAGATAACATCTCCAATTTGAAGCAGAGCATCAGTGCATCAGTGTATCAGTGCATCAGTGATAACAGGAACCTAGTGATGAGGAATTCTCCAAAATGTTCAGGGATTAACTTATGTTAATCATGGCCTAAATGGCGTTTAACAAACTAGATCATCTAGGCGAAAGATGGAACCAAAGCAGGCATTTGCAAATCCAGTGTCATCGGATTAATTACCACGAACAAAGTCACCAGGACTACATTATCAACCTTAATTAGGTTGGCGAGCCATCACAAATTGATACTTACTCAAATCCCTTTTACAAGGTGAAGGATATATATCCTTTATCAATTTGGCCTCTGTCACAGGTCTGACCGTTCCGGTCGTCGCTCCGTGCAAAAGTGTCAAGTCAGTAAGTCAGTCGCACATGAAGAAAAAAACAATCCACTCTGACAATCCGTCAAAATACAAAAGCACGTTCAGAATCTTAATTCACTGAAGCTGGACTCCGATTTACTCCGAGCTCCACGCGTTCTGTACCATGATACTCACGAGAAATCGCCTAAAGCTTTCCGAAGACAAGTCCGGTCACACTTTAAAGGTGCGTCCAGACCTGTGACAAGACCACGTATCGTGACACCGCCGCGAACCTCGTCACGTATAGTCTGGACGGTACTCCGTAATCGCAACGCGTGACATCGCCGCGTTTACCGCGTGTCATCACTGCGTTCCATGTCCTGTCGGTCTTTTGGCGTCGCATCAAAGGGATGCTACGCCGCTTGGTTCGACAAGTCTGGACGGGACCGCGTATCATCAGAACGTTTTGCATATTTACTTGAATTTTAACCAGTGTAGCGGTTATTTTTGTTTCGAATTAGTATTTGCTTTTTAATATCAAGATGGAATGTGGACAGGAGACAACGTTAACATTTATAGAATTACGCAATAAATTAATGATCTATAACTATGTACGCTGTTGCTGCAACGTCCATCATGACCGACTGTTTTTTATTTAAATGAGCGGAACGCTGTGAACGGGACTATGATACGCGACGATGACACGCGGGGATGACAGGCGACGATGACACGCATCGAAGTTCGCCTCGTCGTGGAAATGTTCGCGACGCTGTCACGTCACGGGGTTTTGTCACAAGTCTGGACGCACCTTAAGAAAAGAAGACGAACACCTGTCAGATCCCAGCTGACCACTGATAAAAATGAAAACAACAAGCGATTTGCCGGTCATTTATCACTTAATTCAAATAAGCAATTAAATAATAATTCATTGTAGGGAATTAAAGTTGGGAGAGTTATCCATCACGATCATGCGGGTATGTATACAATAATAAAATATCTTAAGTTAACACATATATCCAGCATTCTCAAACTAATTACATCTTTACGTTTTATCAATTAACAATTCGTTGTTTTTAGCCCTGTATTCTACTAAAACTAAACATATTACAATACAATCGATGATATATGCGAGTAAGAGATATGGATTAATTGCTATACTATAACGTTAGAATTAACACATGAAGGATGCCTCGACTGAATGAAAAGTTTGAAATAACTAGTAAGGTAAGATATTATTCATTTAAGTAGCAACCATTGTGTAGTCAATCTAAGTTAATAGGTGTCACAGGTATACTCCTAACTCGTGACTATGCACCTAAAACAAACTTTTAATTGTCATGTTCAATTTTAGCATATACTGGACTCGATTACATCAAGATGAGAATACCGTCTTGGACATTACCGAAGAAATGACACCAACATGTTTCACAAAGCAATGAGATTCAGTTTAAACGTAATCAAACTAATAAATTATGAATCATTCATAGATCTTTGTATCCTTTAACCTTCACTAAAATTATAAGAAAATAAATAGCATTATTCTAAACATAGAGGTGAGTAATCACAGGCTATATACTAAATATCAGTGTGCAGTTCTGATTGAGGATCAGCAGAGAGGACATGGCTTTCGTTGCCTTGGCGTTGCACCGGGGCAAAGTAGATTATTTTTGACAAGTAGGCAGTAAAAGCATCACTTATAATTTTTTATATTTTTGTTAAGAGCAGCCTTGTTCATTTTAATAGTTTTCTATACAGCATATCGCTAAAAATATGAAATGGCGTTTTAAGAACAAAATAATGTATGCCAAATACAAAATTATGTTGTCATTCCAATTTTTGTGGAAATGACATCAATATTTGAAAATTTTGATATGATATCAGTTTACATGGAAAGTTGAAAAAGGACGTATACAAAATTTATATTTTACTTGGTATCTGGAAAGGCGGCAACCAGGACACATTAGCGGGCCATACACATAGAGGTTGATCTGCCGATTTGGAACGGCGCAGATCAAACTTGCATATTTATCTTTTAGTTAGTGGGGATTGCTCGCGCCAGATTTAACCGGAGCAGACTTGTTTGTCAGTTTACGCCGTACCAGTGACATCCGTCGTCGATCATTAACAGACAGTTTTCGTGACTGGACTCTAGCGCTAGCTGAGGACCGGGCCCACCCATCCACCCTTACGTTCGTGTGAATGCAGTGGAATGTATCCGCGGAAACACATGCAAGCTGCTGTAGATCCACTATAATACGGCTTTTGCTAAATATATGCTGGTTTTTAGTTAGATAAAGAAAAATATATCATAGAAAGTGCTGACAAAGTACGGGCACGTATTATTTCACTTTTCGCAAGGGGCTCAAGAAAAGGAAACTAACCAAGTGCTAACCAAAACTAACCCAAGACAAACCCAAAATCAAGAAACAAACTGTTTAGAAATATAACCATAAAAAAAATTAAAAAAGCAACGGGGTTTGAACCCGGGCCGCCAAAGTGAGACCTAACCATCTAGACCTCTCGACCACGAGGGCTCTTGCGGCAAACTGATTGCATCGCGAAGACATGGAAGTCAAGTCAAACGTATGGGTGGATGGGTGTATGGGCGGGACAGTGGTCCTCCGCTAGCGCTAGAGTCTAATGTTTTCGTGCATACAGGTTTTAAAAGTTTTAAGTGTGATAACGTGGTCAACATGTCTTCTGAAGGTGTTGTTTTGTCAAAGAATTTTCTGCTTTTCTCATTGGAGTATCTTGTTTTGTAAGAGCATCTCCTACTAAATTTAACATAAGCTCATACGTATTGATATCCATTCTTAAATAAGTTTTAAAATCATCTGGATCATTCTCCCTTAACTCTTTTAATTATGGCTCATTTTTTTTTCTTAAACAAATAACTTTTAACCCACTTGGAACGTCTTTTTCTTACACTACTTTCTATTATTTGCATATTAAGAATCATTCCACAACACAGAGCCAGTTTTATTAGCAAGAAACATTTTCGAGACTACACTTGTTAACAACGCTTAAAAAAACCATGTGTGTAAAACTTTCGCGAAATCAAAATTCCACAGTTTCGGTTTAAGCCGCAGATAAATCTTCGGTTTTCGCCCACTAACGCGCGGTTTTGTATGCCACAGAGCGACAGGAAAGATCAAAAGTATTTGTGTTAGTGGACATAGCAATTTTTAAACCGTGACGCAAGAAACTGACAGATTTATCTGCGCCGTTCCAAACCGGCAGATCAACCTCTGTGTGTATGGCCCGCTCGCGCTGACTAGAGCATAATATAAAACGTACAGCTGGTTTACAAAGCCGCAACCAAAAACCTATAATAACGAATATAGGGAAAATGACAAAATTAGCGTCTTGGGATTTGTTGTCGCCCATAATCGGGTAAGAATATTATATATTCTATCCCATGATAGCTTTGAATAGTGACTCGGTTTTTTATTCTTTCGCTAATCAATTTGAAATTTTAGGAAAAATTATAACTCCTTCAGAAAATGAAGTTTCAAAATCTCAAGCGCAAAGCAAACAAGTATTTTCTCTATATTTGCATCCTGGTGATGATGCGTAGATTCAAATTTTGTTACTGGTTTTTAGAAAAATCTAACAAGGATCGTTTATTTCACAAAAAAGTAATTTGGTCAGTTGAATATCGAATTACAAGTATTTCTGAACTACATAATGAAGGACATCAGTAAGCAATGTCATGACTCGTTCATAAACAAAGTAGATTTGGAGTAAATAATAGTTATTTTTCATTTCAAAATAGACTGTTGTATCGCTAATTTGAAAAAAAATATGCAGATAGATATCTGGACATACTCGTATCAAATATTTTTTAGACATATTGATGATGTTCGTTTAAACTAAGTAATAAACGTCTACATTCGACAAGATGGTAGGGCTACCTATAACCCTATTCAAATAAGAGCGTATTTAAATACTCATCTTTGAAACCGTTGTATAGGGGCTTGAGTAAGTGTAAGAGATAACATCTCTGGCAAGATCTCTGGTGGTGAAATTGGGTCTTGGGTGTAGTATTATTTTTGTATATGGGAAAATCTTTTCCACAAGGAAATCGAAGTCATCAACATACATTCTATGGTAGTTCCTACATTTTTCTCATAATTTTGTGCAGGATATTACGAGGTGCTCCATGCGACCACGCACCGTTGCTTAAAGATCTCACAGACACCAATAATAGACCTATTATTCTTTTTGTTGCATCTTAAGCAACAAATAAGATCTTATTTATACGTCTACTAAGAGAGCGTAACTGGCATTAAAATACATTTATATTAAAATTTGAATTAATATTTTTGAAAAAAAAAACACAACCATCCTAACCTATGCCTTCGCTCTCGAAATGCTATTTGGACCGATAGATTTTAGGATGTTTGGTATTAAAAACGTTGGCGTGCATTTTTTACAGTTGGAAATGGCTTGTAAATTTCGTAAAGAATTATTACTTGGCTTTACGTGACGAGAAAGTTCATACCTTAGCAAAATTCTTAAAATAATGTATGTAATTCGTCCCTCTTCATTTTACTATTTTCTTTTAGTGGAAAATGTTTGCTGTTACCTTCAAGACAAATTTGATTATAGGCATTATCATCCGATTTCGCCATAAAACAAGACATCACATTTAATTTGTATATTGTCGAACTAATTTTGGCCGCATGTCGAAGCTTTGTATTAATAGCAAAGTAACAGCAAAGACAATCCACAGTGTGAATAGTCTGTGAAATAATTTCCTTAATTAAAAAATAAAACAACCATAGGCAATCAAATAATGATTTATTAGAAAAGAGAGCGTAATTAGCAATAAATTCATACAAATATAATTATGTATTCAGTCTTAACAAAAACTACACAATCAAAGTCTGTTAATAATTTGCCCAGAAAGAGTATAGTATATATAATGTATATTGAACCGGCATTCCATTAATGGGTCGCTTATGTCCAATATTCATTTGACGCGGTTGCTTGGAACTTTTAAAGCCGGTACAATTTAGATTAGATATACTATATCTACAGTAACATTTCAATCAAGATCTCATTCTAAATTATGTAGAACATAAAAAATAGTGAACAATATACAAATAATATCCTTCAACAATTACTTTTAACAAAACAACCTTGATAACACGATTTGATAACCGACTAAAACCAGAAAAATAATCTAGATGATATTGGAAAAATTCTCCGATTAAAAAGTGACGCTCTAATATACAGTGTGTCCAAAAAAGTATGCAACAAATGGGAAACTTCTTTATTATTGGATTCTCAGAAAAGTTTATTATTCATAAAAGTTGGTGCTTGCCCTAAAACAGTAAACGAGTTTTTCAAATTTTTGGTACTGCTTTTAGTGCGGATGCAAATGTCATTTTTCCGAAATCGCGTCAAGAGTAAATTACCTTAATTTATAAAGATACAGCAAAATCTTATGAGGAAACGTTCTTCCAAATTAAAAAAGTAATCTAAATAAGAAATTTGAGTTAGGTAGGTACATCAATTTTTAATTTCCCTTTTTTTTTCTCGATTTTTTTCTCAAACGTTACGCCATCGGTGAATGCTTTGTTCTTTTGTTATTAGTATACTTACCAGGCAACTTCAAAATTTATTTAAAGTAGACATTAGTTACATAGTTGCATAATGTTTCAGTTTTTACAGAGATAAAAGCCAATTTAAGTATCAGTGTGTTGCAAATATATTTAAACAATTTTGGTCCAAAATAATTGTCCATAATAATTATTACAAAATACAATTGGAACGACTGACTCAATAATAATTAATTTCATATGTCAGAGCGAAGTAAACTTATTGCTATTTATTTGTTTTTATTCCAAATGCATGGCCTACTCTTCAAGACTAAATATTTTATATGGCTTTTTAGGATACTTGGGCATATTTTACTCATCGGGTGCAAAAGATAAATAAATTATTAGTTGTTTTACATGAAATGAAAAGAGTTGGGTCTATTCATGATTTTGAGTGGAAAACATTTTGAATCAAAAGTGTTTAAATGTGTTTGCAACACACTGATACCTAAACTGGCTATTATCTCTGGAAAAACTGCAACATTGTGCAACTATGTAACTAATTTCTATTTCAAATCAATTTTGAAGTTACCAGGCAAGTATACTAATAACAAAAGAGGAAAATATTCTCCAGTGGCGTAACGTTTTAGAAAAAATCGAGAAAAAAAAGTAAAAATAAGTTGTTGTACTTAACTCAAATTTCATATTTATATTACTTTTTTAATTTGGAAGAACTTTTTCTTATAAGATTTCGCTGTATATTTATAAATTAAGGTACTTTACTCCTGACGCGATTTCGAAAAAATGACATTTGCGCCCGCACTAAAAGCAGCTCGGAAAATTTGAAATGCTCATTTACTGTTTTAGGGCAAGCACCAATTTTTATCAAGAATAATAATTTCTGAGAAACTAATAATAAAAAAGTTTCCCATATATTGCATACTTTTTTGGACACACTGTATAATACAAATTGCACTAAAGAGGAAAAAGGTAACGACCATGCCTCTAAGGGAGTGTTTGGTGGAAAAATATTTAAAATTATTGTTGTATCATTTTTAGTACCTGTAATTACGGCTGCAGGTGGGTGTCAAAATATAATGAATAACCCTGTACACTGAAATTAATTAGAGGTAGCCTTAAATTACTCTTTTTTTTATACAAAAATATTTATTACCTATTCTTATAACTGAGAATTTGAGGTATTGCTGTTGGTTTAGTATTGTTAAGACTATGAAAAAATCTTTTAATTTTTGAGCAAATATGTTCGATAAAATGACAAAGCATGATTTCCGCTAATTCTGTTGTGAGGCATTGGATTAAATTAAGAATACTGAATGATATTGCGATAAATCTTTTTTTTTAACCGATTTTTTTTGTCAAAAAATTACTTTTGATTATTATATATTTCAATATTTTTGTTTGCTGGACATTCTGGATTTTTAATATGCATTCAAATAATTAATAAATGTATCCTTTACCGCTAATTGAATGAAACCACCAGCAACCACAGTACTGAAATTTAATCGGTGATGAACACAAAACCCTGAAAATTAATCAAATAGATACAACAATAATAAAATATCAAATATCATTTCCTAACATTCATACAACATTAAGTCAAAGGTGTGCCATTGATGTAAATAAAAATAAAAAAGTCAAATATATTACACGAGTGCCTATATTCAATATTACCAATTTATTAAAGCTCTTCAGCTTCTCATTGCACTAAGTTTCTCCTTCTTCTTTTGATGGGTATTCATATGCTTGATCATATGGTCTTTTCTTATAAAGCCCTTGCTGCAGATCGCGCACGCATACGGTTTCCTTCCAGTGTGATAGGAAATATGTCTTGTAAGATCAGTTTTATAGTTGAACATCTTGGGGCACATGTCGCATTTATGAGGTTTATCACCAGCATGCCTCCCCGTATGTTCTTTGTACGTTTCATTATTGGAAAACCTCTTTCCACATCTGGAACATTTAAAGGGCTTATCGCCACTATGGCACGTCTTATTATGCTGTGTCAAATA
>JAEQML010068915.1:0-17893 GCA_016904865.1 Pissodes strobi | reverse complement strand
CGGTGATCAAGCCAAAATATGAAGGAAACAGGTACGGAACCTCAACAAATAACAGATCAAAACAATATGTGTATCAAAATTACTCAAACAACATACCTTTAGATGTTAAACGGGGTTCAAGCGTGTGACAGCTCTCGAAAATCAAATCCCCAAACGTGGGTACAGGTGGTCGAATCGACAAATCTTCCTTCATCTACAATCATCCCTAAGACGAGAAACCATCGAAGACCATAATCCTGCTCAAGGGCTTCGTTGAATAATCCCCTAACTAGGGCACTGTATATTTCACACTAAATATCAGTATCTCAACGAAAATTCCCAATTTCGAGAGCTCGGCACTGAAACCTATTGGTTCCTTCAAGGTCACATAAAGACTAAATTGGCTTGCTCCGAAAATGACGAGGCTAGCAGAATTAACATCGCGCCGGCCCAACATACTATGTTGCCAGAAACGTCTCTATTTGTGACAAAGTATTAGAAAGTTATGATGTCATACTAGCGGATTCGCCAAATCAAGCGCTAAAGCGACTCACTATCGAAATGATTTGAATCAGTTGGAACCTACTTTCAAATGCTTGGTGGGAATATATAACCCACGCGTTATGCGGCAGTCTAAAATTCTAATCAACACACGCCACTAATAGCATTATGCCAAATAAGGCATTAACTTGGCAACCGTGTCGACCGTGAAGACCACGCGCTTGTCCAGAAAGCTGTCACTTATGCCGCCAAAATTATTCCCCACAGACTATGTGAAACTTAGACCAATTTCCTTCGCGTCGGTAGAATCTACTCCGAGCTGAAATATTATCGAACTTTAATAATGGACAGTCCGTGTAATAGTGCGTCAATATGCAAGCCTAGAGGGCTAAACATTGATATCATCCAATATAATCAACAAATTCAAGCGTATCATAGCTAAATCCTACAATAAATGCAACGCGAATTAGAGGGGTTCTCGAGTCGATATCGACGATGCGACTTCCTCCGATTGTCTATTAATCTATGGTTCAAATTCGAAGTGACTTGACATACTCCTAACAAACGTCAATGTTTCATTCCCAAAGTGGAAATATTCCGTAATCACCTAAGCAAAACAATATATTCTCAAGTATAAATCAACGAGAAAATTATCACAGAATGACCATCAAGTATACAAAAAGTAAGTTATAATTACAGTGCTAGATATCACTAAATAACCTTAAAATATAACTCGACATGCATTATAGTCCAAACTCCATTTACTCGGCCAATCTGTAAACAATCTATCGCTATTGTTTTCTTCTAGACACAACCCTCCAACAAAGACTGAAATGCATTCCAGATGCCCAAAATACCTCGAGTCAGCAATTAAAAGCCATAATTAGCAAGGTCGAAAACAGTGGATGGCCATCAAGGTGTATTATCGAACTGAAATAATGAAAACAAGCCAAATGATTAGAAGAAGGGTTTCTTTCTCCATTTAGAAAGACAGCATAATAGGACAAAACCCAGGGGAAAATACCAGTATACAACGAAGCTTTGTGGTTCCAGCTGCAAGAATATATCGTGTGTGTAAAGTTAATTCGTTCATAGGAAGGCATGTGCATTTGATATATAAAGACATAAATAAGAAATGTTTCCTTTAGAATACCTAGTTTAATGGACTGGGTTCCATGCTTTTCCAATACTAGTACTGTTGTGGTGTTTATCTAATTTTTGTAGTCTATTTTAATAAACAATATGATGTTTGATTATTTTCCCTCCAGAAATAGATCAATTTTTAGTCGACTTCCACGTAAATTTTTATTTTGATCCTTCGCCATTTCGTCCAGAAAAAAATGCTTATAGGTAATCGTAGCCTGTTACACTCTGCTGTGACCGTACTACAAATATATGTCTGTTATGAGCTTCTTGACTTATAAAAGTAGATTATGATTCATCATTGGTTTTAGTAGATCAAAAGCATTTAAAACCTGCGATAAAAAATCCAAGTCCATGTTTAAAAAAACTGTTAATGTTTGCAGTTAATGAATTTAAAATTTGAAGACTTTACCTCACAAACCAGAAAAAGTTGACACAATATTGCGCAATTTATGACAAAATATCTGTTTGAATAAACTCAGGAGAAAATAGACAAATTTTGAAAAATTTCTGCAGATGTGGTCGTCATTTTTCAAATATCTGCGTAACTTTGCCTCCATTTATCCATCTTTGACACTCTTACGTTACTCGAATTTGTAGGATTCTATTATGTTAAATAGATACACAGCACACAGATATTTACCGGATAGTTCCACACCGGATAATTTTGATAACTCTGTATCGGATAGTTTTGTTAGTTTAAGTTATAACTAACTTGGTTCAGAACTTTACCAGATTAACATCTGGTAAAGTTCTGAAAATTTATAAATTTTGGCGAGCCCAGGACTTTTTACAAAAGTCTATGATTTGAATTAAGGCTCAAGTTATTGTTGATCAAGGAACAGCTAAAATGACCACGTTTCCTTAAAATTAACTAATTTTTCGGATCATAATTTCTTAAAGGCATAAAGGAAAGTGTTCCAAAATTTACATAGTTGTAATACCAAAAATAGGTAATCGTTACTAGCATTAAACTGTGTTGGAAAATTTTTATTATTTTGAGAACGAAAAATAAGTTTTATTTTTAGGATCACTAGGAATTTCATTTCAGTTTCCTTCGTAACATCGGTATTGGTGGTTCTCACAGATGTAAGGAGATTAATTCAAAATACATTCGTACAGACTGTCACATTTCCAAATTAATTTAAACTAATGAACATCTTGCTGAACTATCATCTTAGTTTGAAATCTCGGGCTGACTTATTGTGGCGCCAGTCATAGCAAGTGCGTTTGATGCACTAAATAAGAAACATGATGCAACTTGGAATCGGTGTGGTACAAAATTTAATTAGAAGTGGCGGAAGTTCGTCAGAAGTTTTTTTGTTTCTGTGTTCTAAGACGTTGCGCATTTACGTTAGCTACTAAATGACAAATATTATGAGAATGGTATAGTCATAGTCAACGAATATAATGTAATGAATTTAGGATTTTATACTTAATAGAAAAATATTCATATCGAAATTGTGGCAACATGACTTGTAGTAGAAATATGAATCCAAATGCACCTGAATGGAAAATCATACTTTTAGTTATACAATCTTGAGCCACGTTTAAAAAATACCGTGTCAAATTTTTAAAAGTAACGTTGCATACGCAAAATAAATATCCGAATTCCCGCAATTCTAAAGGGGATCTTTCGCTGGTAATGTAAAAAGGCAAAGATGGACCAAGAAAGCTGAACCGAAAAATTTCTTTGCTCTAAAATTAAAATCATCCACCTAAAGTGGTTATACGTTCTGAAATGCTTAGCCATGAAAATTTAAAAAGGATAAGTAGGGAGTCTTCGACTGGAGTAAAATTGACCTACTTAAAATAAAAAGATGGCAAACGTTCAGATTTCATGTTCATAATTTAATAGCGTTAAATGTTGTAAATTGCATTCGTCAAAAATACCTCGCAAATAAAATGATCTTTATTATTTAATCACATTATTGTAGCTAAAATTAAGATAGCTTTAACTACTAGGCATAATTTTATGGGCCTCGAAATTTAGATAATTTCGTTTGTTTTTGTATTTATTACCAAGGTTTGACGAGGTAATAGTACAGATTTAGAAACTTGTCGAGATCAAATAAAATTTAGCCGATAACTAGAAAAATTTACTTTTAAATCAATAACAGATACTATAAAATAACAGGAATAAGACTTCGAATATTTGATTCGATTCTCGATTACTGAAATAGATTTGTCTACTACAAATTTCCAATCGCCATTTTACCTTCTTTTATCTTCAACAGGAAAGGCGCTACGGGTTGTATTGTCTCTTGAAAAAAAAAAGGTAACACAGAGTACAGTAGCTTTTTTTAATTATCTGTGTAAACAAATGAGAAAATTACTAAATATCTTGGCGTCAAACAGGGCAGCGACAGAAGCTCATGTTTTTGGTGCCAAACTCAAACAGAGTGGTAACTGGACCGTTGTTTCATGGGTGAGTGTTTGTAAGGCACTAAAATCTACCTACCGGCGCGGACAGGGAGAAGAGAGTGGGAAATTGCGCGGATATGGATGCATTTGAGAGGGTAGAAACATGTTCTTTATCTGACATATCGTTGTTTGCACAACATTGACGGGGACAAAGATATATTAAATTGTGAAGGATTAATAACGATTTCTTTGACGGAGTGATAGCTTGCTTTCCAGCGATTGTTGCATATATTGATATCTATTCTAAATGAAATGTAAGGCTTTATACAAATTACTGTTTACCTGGGGTGAAATAAATTTAGTTGAGTATGATCATTCTACGATTATACAGGGTGTTATCACCAAACTATACGGTGCAGAACGATGAGCTAGTACACATGTTGGGGTGATTCCTCAACAAGTACTAAAGTCAAATCTACAATCATCATCATCATCAGCGGCCCTCCTTCATCCAGAATTGGACATAGATTTCCACTTGTTTCTATTCTGTGCTTCCCATATCCAATTTAGTTCTGTGGTCTTTTTTAGGTCATCATACCACCTTGTTTGGGGTCTTCCTCGGTTTCTTCTTCCCAGATATGGTCTCCATTTTATAATTTTTGTACTCCATCTGCCATCGTCTCGCCTTGCTACATGTCCCGCATATTCCCATTTCAATTTTGTAACTGTTTCAATTATATCTTTTAGTTTTGTTTTGTCTCTTAACTAGTCGTTTCTTTTCCTGTCTCGCAGAGATATACCCAACATAGCTCGCTCCATTGCTCTCTCTGTTACTTTAAGTTTCGATGTTATCTCCTTCGTTAGCATCCATGTCTGGGCTCCGTATGTAAGTATTGGTAGGATACATTGATCAAAAACCCTAGATCTCAGATGCTCGATATATTTTTTTATTTTTGAGTATATGAGCTAATTTTCCAATAGCAGCTCATCTTAGTCTTCTTCTTCGTTCTATTTCTTTAGCTTTATTTGTTATGTTTAATGTTATAAGTTGTCCGAGATATATGTATTCTTCTATATTTTCTAGCCGCTGTCCTTCTAATGATATTTCCATGTCTTCTTTACACATCACTTTAGTCTTCTTAATATTCCTGTTTAGCCCTATTCGTTTCGCTTCTTCATTTAATTCTAGGATCATCTGTTTCAGATCCTCATTATCGTCTGCTATGATCGCTATATCATCTGCAAACCTTAGGTTAGCCAGTCGTTCTCCATTTATTTCAACTCCTCTGTTCTTCCAGTCGAGTTTTTTAAATATAGCTTCTAAGGCCAGGGTGAACAGTTTAGGTGATATCGTATCTCCCTGCCTTATTCCTCTTTCAATTTTTATTTTATCTGTTTCTGTGTTTAGTCTAATAATTATTGATGTTGCATTCTCGTATATGTTTTTAAGTATGTTTGCGTATCGATGGTCTATTCTTGCTTTATTTAGTTCTTCTTCTAGTGCCCAGTGTTCGACTGAATCAAAAGCCTTTTCGAAATCTATGAAGACCATGCTTAGCGATAGATTGTATTCATTTGCTTTTTCTATTAGTATGTTAAGCGTTAGCAAATGGTCGTATGTACTGAATTCTTTTCTGAACCCAGCTTGTTCCACTGACTGGTAGTTGTCAAGTTTATCAGTTAATTTGTTACAAATTATACGAGTAAACAGCTTGAAAAACTGGAAGAGCAGGCTTATAGGACGATAGTTTTGAAGATTGGTGTTATCTCCTTTCTTAAAAATTAGTACTACTATTGCGTTATTCTAGTCTTCGGGTATTCTCTCTTCTCGGAGGCATAAGTTATAGATTATTTTTAGCTTTTGAAGCACCACTTCTTTTATCATTTCTGTTATGACATTAGCTTTACCTGGTGCCTGGTTATGCTTCATCGGAGATAAAGCGTGATTTATTTCATCTAATATGATTTCTGGAATCTCTTCCGACTCTACATTCAAAACTTTTCTTTGTTGTTTGATTCTTTCTGGTTTTTCTATCTTTGTGCTATAAAGTTCTTCATAAAATTTTTCAGTTATTGTTTTGATCTTGTCTCGCTCTCCTTTCCCATTTTGATTTTTTATAGCAATTATTTAATGGTGTACATTCGATTTTTTCATTATATGTTTTAGGCTCCTATTTTCTTCTATTGTTTTTTCTACTAGGTATTCGTGGTGGGTTTGTAGCTCTTTTCTTATTAATGTCCTTACCGATTTCTTTACTTATCTATATTCTTGTGTTATGTGTTGTCCTTATTTAGACATTAATCTTCTCTTTTCTATCCAGTATTTTGTTTCACTGGAGATTGTGTCTTTTATTTTATTTCAAGGTGCTGTTTTCAAGGATGTTTCTGCTAAAGCTGTAGCGAGACTTTTAGTAATTTGGTTCATGTCTTGGTCGTTTTCTATGGATTCTTTAAGTTTTTCTTCCAGTCCTTTCT
This sequence comes from Pissodes strobi, assembly GCA_016904865.1. Lineage (NCBI taxonomy): Eukaryota > Metazoa > Arthropoda > Insecta > Coleoptera > Curculionidae > Pissodes > Pissodes strobi. The sequence continues at coordinate 11,431 of JAEQML010068915.1, read as the reverse complement.
GATATTCCTCTTTTTTACTTTTTAATATTTGTATGTCGATCTTCTGTTTGTTTTGCTTTTGAACATATTTTTTTCTTTCTAATTTCTTATCGATTTCTATTCTTGCTCGTACAAAGCGGTGGTCGCTTCCAGTGTTGAAGTGGTTCAGAACTGTGACGTCTTTTACTGTTTCCCGGCGGTTTGTGAGGATATAATCAGTTTCGTTCTTCGTGTTACTGTCCGGGCTAATCCGGATCCATTTTCGCTGTGTCTTTTTGTGAAAGAATGTATTCATCGCATACTGTTTGTTCTGCGCCAGAAAATTCAGTAACATTTCTCCCCTGCCATTTATTTGTCCCAGCCCAAAGCTTCCTATTTGTTCCTCTGTGTCGTCCTGTTTTTGTCCGATGATGGCATTGACATCTACCATTATGACTTTCTGTTGACATTTGACTTCATTAATGGCTTTAGTTATTTCGTCATAGAAGAGTTCAACGTCCTCATCAGGGTATGTCGATGTTGGTGCATAACATTGAACAATCTGTATTTTGTATTTTTGGCAAATTTGGAGTGCAATATATACGAATCTGTCTGATATTCCTTTGTATGCTTTTATGTTGCTTTGTTTTCGTTTGTGTATTAGAAATCCTACACGTCTCTGACTTTCTGCTTCATGGCCTTTGTAGAATATTGTGTTTTGTGAATTTAGTTTGATTAGGTGTTCTGCTTTTCTTCGTATTTCTGATAGACCTATTACGTCAAATTTGATTTTGCTGATAGTCGTTTAGCAGCGATCTATTGTGATATGTTGCAATTAGAAGGGAAGTCTTTTTATTTTTCAATTTAGTCAGTTTTGTGCCTCCCCCAGAATCCGTGAGGCGCACTGGTTTTCCAGTGTGGGATTCTGAGCTTATTGCTCTACCCACCTGGAGTATTTGTATTTTCATTTCATCGGGGGGGTTAAATAGCCATAATCTTCCACGCTGGCTAGGCGGGTTGGAAGATGAAACAAGGAAATAAGAGGGATCAGTTTGGAATAGATTGTAGCAGGAGTTTGGGACATGGCTTTCATACAGGTTGGGATGTGATGGAAGACATGAGCTCGCGAGGGCAGGGGCGCTATTTCCCATAAGTAAGTCTGTTTTTCATCGGGATCATGAAGAAGTACCTACCCGCTACCTATTCTCTATAGTGCCATAAAGTGCTGAGTGAAATTACGGTAAACTAAGAACCTTAAATAAATATCTCATAGATAACCAAACCTAACCATAAATTAAAACGTAACGCCGCTCCTAAAGAGCCTTATTATAATATAGGGACAAAAACCTATAAACAATTCAAACCATACCTCAACTAAAGAATATGCGTGTTTTAGTAATCGGGCATCTCATTAATTATTTGACCAATAAACCTTGTTATTATTTTACCGAATTACTTTCTTTATTATCTCTTTCACCTGACGTAGATCGATCCTTAATCTGAACTATATACCGGATGGCGTGCCATCCAAGGCTTTGCTTCACCGATAACTAGCCGCGACAATATTATCGATTTGTTATAAAAAGTCAGTTGAACTCAAAAATGCTAGTTTTTTTGGAAATTCCTAAAGCAGAATTCTTAGCTCTTACTCTCCTTCAGGATTGCTCAATGGAGACTCGGATATCCGAAAAAGGAAGTCGAACATCTGAGTTGGCTTTTCGGAATGTTTTAATCCAGAATTATTTTGCGAAACTTTGTAGCTCGAAATTCCGGATCTGCTTTGTGGAAGTTTTATATTACGACACATTCTTGCCAATTGCAAATTTTATTTTGTGAAATTTCCAGTTTACTACACTGAATTCCAAGTCTCATTTGCGGAATGCTGGTATTTCCTTTTTGAGTTTGCTTTGCCCAATTTTTAAATTCCGACTTTCCGAAAAGCAAACTCATATTTCCGTAATGGTTAATGGAACTGAGAAGACAATATATGTATATTGGTGTTTTATGACTTAAGTAAATATTTACGTTGGTCATGATCAGTGACAATTTTATCATTTTATCTGTTACAATTTTTAATTCTTCATAGTACTTAAACTATGAAGGATTGAATAATATAATTGAATGAATTATATAACAATTAAATATTAATTTTAATGAACGGCACAAATTCTAACTAATAATACTGTCTTCCAGAGGGAATTTATATCGAGTCTCGAACACAATCATCGATCATACATCGCTAAGCTCTATTCAATAGCCATGGCTAAAACCACTATATCTCAAGATGCTGATCATTTAAATATGCGTGAGAAAATGCAGATGTGCATCATGCTATTGCAAGTGTGTCAACTAGATAATATTGTTTTATTAACGGCTTTGAACTCAAACATCTTCAGCAGTCTGTAAACAAGAAAATTATCTATAGTTTGGACGACGTTTGAGAATTACAATATTGCATCAGGCCCCATGAATAAATGACGAGACATTTCAGGTGCAGATCAAGCACTGTTCAGCAACCAGAATAATTACTACAACATAGTACATTGTAGAAACACTATGATATGGTCTCAAATTGCTGTTCTTAACTCGGTATTGAGTATAAGATGGGAATTCGACTCAAGATTCAGATACGAGGTAATAGTTGCATAAAGCTTAGTTGGATTGTCTTCTTGTCAGATATTACAAAAAATTTCTAGTTATTTCATATAGTTCTCTAATTGTTATAAAGTAGTTCACATCTCCAGTACAAGTAACTAAACATATAGTTGCACATTTTGTCATTGTTCTGAATATGTATTTGTTGTAAATAAAACCGTGAGGTTTGAAAACATGACCCATTGGATGTAGTCTCATATTCGGTGTAAAACACTAATTAATATTTTAAATTGTTTTTGGAGTCAATATATCTCTAGAGCTTATGAACTGAAATAAATTCGGTGAGCACCACTAAGGAATTTTTTTTGTATGTGTCCAAATTTCACTATTTTTTTTAATCTGTCAAAATTGTCAGTGTTTTTATTAGTGCAACTGGGTTAGCTTCAGTGTAAATCACTAAACATTATTTTTTCTCTCATAATAAAACCATATTATGATAATTAGATGTTGACTTCTTGTCTATCCATTTTAACAAATATTTGAAAGGTTTTGGCACAAAATTTAGTGATCCTATACCTAATGTAACATGTTCGTAGAAAATTCTTTTTGATGAATCGTTGAAGCTAAATTGAGGAATGACACGACATTTTCAGAAATAATTTTATTGGCCCAAGAGGGAGTGGTGGAGCTCTCGAACCATTACGTTCTTCTTTGAAGTTAGAGCTAGGTTATGTAATGGCCAGGAGAGTATGTCACTACTTCTTCAACTAATTTCTCTTAAAATCCAACAATTCATATCAGCGCCTCGTTGCATTATTTGACCGTTTTTTCGTCAATATCTTTTTATTTAGTGTCTTCCGGAAAGTTAGAAGGTGGTCACAAATGTGCTTGTCTTAAATCAGAGTAACTCTTTAATATTAAATGGGTTTGAGGAGCTTGCACTCCGATTTTCTTTCGAGAACATGCTTGCCAATAACATTAAACTAGTTTAGGATTTATGCATGTATGGTCTCATGAACACTTAATTTTACAAAGTGCATTTCTTGTGTGAGTGTAGTGGATATAAGCATTGAATATATATTTCTTGACCAGATTCATGGACAGACTGCCCCTGATTTCATTGTTTTTATTAGTTTGGGTTAGTAGCAGGGTGTTGTAGATTTTAACTTGGTCGATTGTCTAAGCAAATAGAGACTGCACATGAGCAGTATAAATTACCGTAGGACCTAGTTCTAAAGTGAATTTGAAAATAAAAAACTTTTAGCATTATATGAATATATAAATAAGTTATTTTACTCGATAACAACCTAAAGTCCGTAACTAACAAAAGTAAATATTTGAAGTATCTAATTCTGACAGTTCTAGAATATAGACAATTTCTGTCCGTGCTAGGTATCGACTTCACACAATATCAAAATAACGATACTCATAAAACATAAACAATTATAACTCTAACAAACTATACGGTTATAAATACTACCTTGCAGCTAAACACAGTTAAATGTTTGTTAAAGTTCCTACGAAACCACTCAATGTGAACTTGATTATCTGAAATAATGCTGAGATTAAGTACAGTAATATACAAACAGTAATAAAAGGATAAATATTACTTTAATGTCCACAATAAGCTACTCTGAACAATATATTCACCAATTGACAAGCAAAGTTCAATCGTTGAGCAGTTTATCTTCAAACACAGGGAGTCAGTTAAAAACACTTACTAAGTCTCTTTTTAGCTTCTATATACAACGTACTTCAACTTCTTGCACATAAGATGGACTCAAGTTGGAGTGAATTGAGAATATGCAGTAATATGCATAAATAACTCCTTTTGGTAGCGCAATGGCGTCGAGGGTTTATTTTGCCTTGCAGAGTGATTTGCAGTGAAAAACATCACACTGTATGAGTGTGTAAGAGAAAACTTCAACTTAAGAAGAGAGCATGACAGGGATGCTTTTGTAGAAATGAGGTTTTAATACATGCAACAAAATGGTTTATAAAACACGCTATACTGGGAACGCATAGGCTACACTCCGAGAATAAAGCAGACCATTCGGCTTTTGAGAGAGAGTGACTGTAAATAAGTGAGTTTACTTTCATGGCCGAGTGCCACAGGATACGCGTAATATCGCGACTTACTTGGGTGAGTTTCAAGGAACAAGTCTCCCATGGTCGAGTGACACGGAGAGCGAATACTATCGCGACTTACTTGGGAGAGACTGGTGGAACAAGTCTCTTCAAGAAGGTGAGGACGGGTTCTTTCTCCCTCGGCGCGTGAACTTATCCCCACTACTAAAATATCCCTCCGTAGAGGGCAAATAGAGAAGTTATACAAAAACTTAACATCACCCGTTGTCTGAATAAAAATTATGAACTTTAACACAAACCTGGTCGAAATCTGCTGACTAGTTTTTATAAAATTCGATTATTATAGAACTGAATTTTAGGGATCCTAAAATTATTAAATACCCTAGATTGACTGTTTCCGGTAGTCGCTGTAGGAAGCACTGTGATTGTCCGGATGCGTTCTGCTTGCTTGAACCTGACTTGTGTTTCGAAATACGTGGATTGTATTGTTCGAAGCTGCTCTGCTTCTACCGATCTAGCTAAACTTGTGACAAGAGATGGCGCTAAGGGTGTCGCCGAGAGTTTTTACGCAGCATTCTTCAGAATGCGATACACAGTGGCGTGGAATATTAATAAATACGAATTAAATCGTGGAATATTAATAAATACGAATCGAAATGGATGGCGATTCAACAGTCTTGATTCAATGAGGGGTACTCTTCAAAAGTCAGTGACGCAGTTCAAAAGTTTTTTGGAATATCCTTGTGGCGATCTTCTATCGGAGCCTTTTTAAGATTTGTGCCTTGTTAATACCATTGGTGTTTGGTGCGTGCCTGGACTCACTCCGTAATTGAGACTTTTTTACCGCCTTTGATAGGTGAATTAACTTTTTGGTTCCTTTCCATGCCTTGTCATTTTCAAATGTTATGTGGGTAGTCGCTAATGTTTCTTTAAACCTCTCCGCAGAAGCTTTGTCTCGGTAACCTTGTGAAGACTGGCTGGTTTTAGCGTTTGTAGATTTAAAAAAAATCCTTTACAGGTTTGGTTTGATTTTATTTTTGTGTTTTATTTTCTCTGAGTAAATCTTCCTTGCTTTAAGTTTTGAGCAAATATGATATTGTGAGCTACTAAAATCAATTAAACTTCTAATTAGTTATCACCCTGTTCTAAGTTTAAACTTGAACCTGGCAAATACTATGTAAACACTCAAATGGAATTATAACCAAAGCAAACGAACAGCGCAAGCAATTATGAATAATAAGTTGCAATAGTCTGCAAATCTTATTATATAAATACCGAAGCGAACCATCATGCATCAGTTCGACAGATTTTTTCTCCCAGCCTAGTTCGCTCTCACCATTGTACCGCAGTTCACAATGACGTGGTCTTTGGTGGTTCTACCGATATCCCAATCCTCAAATCCAGCTCAAAAGATGCTGTTCACAAGAACGCAGTTCCTTGGGAGATACTCAAGTCGAATCTACGATAAATCTGTCAACATTCCAAGTCAAGTGATTTTAAATGCTAAATAGTTAAAGTGCATTAAAGTACTGAGCGAAATTAGGATAAACTAAGGACACTCAAATAATTAATATTAAACTCAAATATTTAATATTAAAATAGCCAAAGCTAACCATAAATTAAAACACAACACCGCTATTAAAAACTTTATTATAAAAGCGGGACCAAGACCTACAAACAATTCAATCGATTTCTCATCCGAAGAGACATGCATGTTTTAGTAATCGCGTACAGTGTAAATTCATCAAATCTTTGATCAGTATACAATGATATCATTTTACTTAGGTGTTTTCTTTCTCATCTGACGTAGATCGATCTTAAACTGATCTAAATAAACCCCCTAACGTTAGCAAAGCGTGACAATAGGTTAATGTTTTAGAAGTTTTTTACGTGAAGTGTTCTTGCTTCACCAGAGAAGCCTATTGTGTTCATCGGTTGTGTAGACGTAGAAATCCCTTATGTTCATTGATTGTATACGTTTCCTTCTGGGAGTTCTCTGTAGAGCTGCTCACAAGTTCCTATTGATGAGATCAGGATATGGAACTGAGACAATTGATATGCAAATTTTGCTTTCATATATTTTAATTGCTTGTTAATTTATACTGAGTTTTAGTCAGCCTTTGAACTAAATAATTTTCCATATAATAAACCACATTTATCTGAACCGGCCAGAGATTTTGATTTGTTTTTTGCTGTAAATTTTTTCTTAATACCTTATTTTCGCTTTAACTTAAGGCAAGTCTAGGGATCTTTATTATCAAAACTGACTATTTGAGTAACAAGCTTGATTCTATCTTTTCGATTTTACGGATGTTGAACGTATTGTATCTAGAATATTGCTAGTTAGTATTATATTTTAGTGGACTCATGAAATGTGAAAGGAACACGATCATATTTTGTGTACTATAAAAACTAATTATTTACCGTTTGTTTTTCCTCTACTTTATTCCTATTTTAATCTGTTCTGTAGACCCAAATAGCATATATCCTTTGTCAAATATAGACTTATATTTGCTTATCCGCCCAACATCTCCCAGATGAAATTTACATTTTTAGGCACTACCTTAATATGGTTTCACACCTCTAAATCTGTATTGTCTTTAACATTGATAGGTTTCATGCCAATGGTGTGATGCTTTGTGTAATTGTAACTTTTCGTTACTGCTGGTAACAGATGAATCCATTTATAAGATCCTCTAGCGGAGAACTGATTATAGAGAATATTTCTAATGGTCCTTATAACCCTTTCTACAATTGCTGCTTTTATCGTGCTATACGTAGAATAATGATTGATATTGTGTTCCTACATAAGAGCTTGAAAATTCTTATTATAAAATTCATTTCCATTATCACTTTGTATATTTACTGGTGTGTATGCAGCTTCTTTCTATTCATAATTAATATAATATTTCTTGTACGTGTCTAAAGCTCGCTAATATTTTTAAAACCTGCCAAAATTGTCAGTGTTTTTATTAATACAACCGGAGATAAAACCCTGGATATTTTGCCACAACTTCAGTGAAATCACTAAACAATATTTTTTCTGTATTAATAAATCCATATTATGATAATCAGATATTGAACTCTTGTCTCTCCATTATAACAAATATTTCAAAGGTTTACTATATGCCTTGTGAATTAATAATAATTTTATTTCTATTGTTTGCATATTGTATTGTTTGAAAATAAAAACTAATATTATAAATTAAAATTATTTAATACACGTAACTGTTATTCAATGTGAGTAATGAAATTTTTTCACATATTTAATGATAATAGCACTAAAAATTGGCTTAATGTCTGACAAGTGAACAAACAGATCTGGAGCTGCATTTCTAAACTTGTTTTTGGTGTAAGCGTAAGCAGAAAGTTTACGATCGCATCGGTAACTCGTCACAAACAGAAGCAAATTCATGATAGCTTTCTCAACGACTCGACTGTAGGGTATTCATCTTCAAGTCAATCAAATTTGAATTATTGGATTCGAATTTTTGTTTTAGAGGTGATGAACCCTTCGATTCAGTTTTAATGCTCTGACACAGTTAATCATTTCTACGATTTGCGAATAGATTCTGTACCCAGTCGATTTTCTGTACCCAGTCGATCTCCTGCAACTCCTCTGGAAAATATCCTTTCAATGATTTTAAACAATCCAATAAATGTTCATGCATGTTATTTTCCACATCTGAAGGTACTTGCAACTTATTTTCTTTCAGAAAGCCATTTAGAAAAGCTGTTCGGCCGTGCCGCCCCACCCACGCTCATAGGCTACTGCTTGTTTTCTGCAACGACGATACGCTTTAACTCCCGGAAACCCTGCAACCCTTCCACGGAACCCAAGGGTTCCGCGGACCACCTTTTGGGATCTGCTGGTTTACACTTAAGTTGAAGTATCCTTCTCATTGTAACAGTTCGATTTTGCCAATTTTAAAATTTTATTTATATGCCGTACCTAGGGAAAAGGATACTGTATTTTGCACGCATCGGTTAATTAGTTCTAAGTTTATTAATTGGCCTTGCCAACAATTCGCTTGAAAATGCCATCGCGTCGGCTTATTAATTCTAAATTTATTAATTGATTTGCTTGAAAATGTTGCTTTGCTAATATGAATTAACTATATTTTAGATATAGATTAGTTATATATTTGTATTAGCTTTTAAAATCTGTTGTGACTATTTATGTTAGATGATAAACGAGGTACCTTATTATTAAGATAACTTGGCTTGATTTGTATCATATTATCATAAACAGCCAGCGAATTGATTTATACTTTTCAAAGTTTTGTTAGTGAGGCCTGCAAAAAACGCTGCATTTAACTGGTTGATCCGTATTTTAGTAGTAGTTTTTGTCACCTCCGTGACGGAGTAATAGGAATGTACCGCTTCTCGTAGGATCGGCTGTCGATTTAAATTTTTAAAAATTTATCGTTTTGTTAGGGCATATTCTCTATTATTTCGTGAATCCCTTGATATCAATGCATTGATTGTGGCCTCCGCCATCATGTTGCCATCATGACAAGCGAGAGCTCGGTCGCATATTATTTTCGAATTATTCCTTGGATCGAATCACTCGGCATGTTTCCGCCCATCACTACTTGTGACGCAGGATCGAATCTCGAAGGCGAATTGACGAAAAGAGGGGACGGCCTTTCACGAGTTTGATCAGAACTTAAGAGGAACGTTTACGAGTATAGCTAGAAACTTCATGTTTTAGTATTGTGCTATAATACAACCCTTTTTGCTAGGGGATTTATTGTGTGGTTTCTGCTTGTGTTGTAACACGACCGAATTTTAGGGCTCTACATGCTATACTAGGTAAGCATTTTCTCTGGATTTCTTTTTCTATGGCCTGTAAAGTGCGTGACCGCCATGATGCTAATTTTTTTTTGTTTGCATTATTTATAGCGGCTTCCACGTTCGTACCATAAGACCGAGACCGTCAAATCTCTCATAGTCCACCCTCACGTCCGAGTTTGAGGTAAATATAGCTACCGTTTTGCCTAAATTAATGAAATTGATTGCTTATCTGTGTTACCTTTTTTTGTGCAAATATCGCCATTTGCTTTTCTCACATGTTATCTTATCTACTCCATTTTATCTGATCCCAATTTTTATATTAATGCAACTTTAATTTTGATCATATGGGGAAGTTTATATATTCTTTTATGGGTGATTCATACCTATCTTTTTATATTCAAGTTGTCTGAACCTTAATATTTCATTTATTTGCTTTATTGCCTTGCAAGTCCATGGGTTTTTTTTGTCTGGGAAAGTTTGTTTTATAAAGAAGATGTATTTATGCAAAAAGGGGGGTCTATGATTTTCATTAAAGTAAGGGGGCTTCGTTTAATGCGTACTGGAATATTTCAGGGTTTTTCTGGAGGGCCAGAAGTTTCATTCAAGGGCCACAACTTTTTCTGGAGGGCCAGAACCTTTATTGGCCCCAACTTTTCCTGGAGGACTAGAGGACTACTCCTTTTCTTCTGAAGGACCCCAACTTCTTCTGGAGGGCCAGAAGTCTTACTGAGGGACTACACCGTTTTGCAGAGGGCCAGAACCTTCATCGAAGGGCTACAGCCATTTGGTTCCCGCACGTGAGGCCGCGGCTGTCGCGAGCCGTTCCTGGGTATCTCTGGGTGCCGGCACCTCCACCAGAGTATGACGACGGGATCCGGGTATCGTACTATAAGTTTTGTTCCTTCTGTTTACCATTTAGTATAATCACGCTTCGTTTTCCTTTATTCATATAAGTCAAACATTGAACGCCGAGTTTTGAGGTCGCTCATTGATTTCAATTAATTTAATTTATCTTTACTCACTGGTTTATCGGACCAGTTAATCCGATTGCTTCGGGTTGTTTACCCATTTTAATAAAAGTCAAGCGCTGAATAATTTCCCACTTTTCATTTATTAGTCGAGTGATATAGCCGCTCGGAACTTTATCTTTTTATCATATGAATCAAGCTTTCCATAGTTTTAATCTAATCTGGGGCTTGTATTAACTTCTCAAGTTTTTTTTGTCTAATTATTGTGTCCGCTCATTGCGGCATATTATCATTGCGGTACTCGAAATTAGTGCGGCTGTAGCGCACGCTTACCTAGTTGTAATTAGGTTAGGTAACGTCAAGTGATCACTTTGATAAGTAGTATTTAGTGCATTTAGTAGTAAGGCATATAGAACCGAGTATTTCCAACTGAATTGGTCTCGGTACAATCTTCATATTGTACTCTGTTCATTTCATCAATTACTTTAACAGTCCTTTGACCTTCTTTTGTCTGTACTTAACCACATTTTAATTGAACCTTTTCCTCCAAATAGATTGTTGCTGTGTTTTCTTGATAGGTTAAGTTAGTTGATTATAGTGTCACCATTTTTCTAGCATTCTGGATAGTTTTAAATTATTATCGGTTAATTTTTTTGAGTTGACCTAGTCACCCTGCACAACACCCGTGGAGCTTTTTCCGTTTAGCTGGCGAGAACGGGTGGCGCTCAGACGACCCCACGACAAGGGACGGGCTTTGTAACGCGAATCTCTCCGGGGCTGGGTTCCTTTTTAATTAACAAAAAAAATAATAAATAAAATCTTTACTTTCATTTTCAACTTCAATCAGAAGAAAGTGTTGCATCATATTATCTTTTCGACCTATCAAAGTAAACAAAATTATTTTCTATAAATAGAACAATCTATATTATATTATATATATTCTGCCATGATGATAGCAGCTTTCATATAATGATTTCATAAATATATAGTTTGCTGATAATTTGTTAAGCCGTTTTTGGGACACT
>JAEQML010068914.1:0-17893 GCA_016904865.1 Pissodes strobi | reverse complement strand
TAGATATTCTGTAACATAAAGTAACTTGTAGTTACTAGCGGGGCACTGGTAATTACGGAACTTTTTGTATAGTTGTAGTTTCTCAATTTTCTACCTATCTTGAAAGCTGGGTAGATTCAGTGTAGTTAAGTATTTCACCGTAAACGTATAATTTTACTGTCGATATGTGGTCAAGTGATTCGGATAGTGACAACACACGACAGTGTATCGGTATCGGGATAGAATGAACCTTGACATGCTAAGAGAAGGGGAATTTGTGGAAAGGTTCAGACTTAATCGAGAACAGTGTGAAACCCTTCTTCAAGGTATAGGCCCAGCAATCGCTAATCAAACGATTCGATGGTATGGCTTGTCACCATTACAGAAACTGCTTATTGCTCTGCATTGATTTGGAAACGGAGGGCAATACCATGGGCTATCTGACATGCATGGAGTGTCAAAAATGACCGGCTGCACATGTGTTCACGATTTTGTTGCTGCCGTAAACGAAATAAAATTTGATGCAGTGATTCGATGGCCCAACAATACGGCGCGCGTGATAAAACGGTTTCATAATTTGGCGGGATTTCTTGAAGTTTGTAGAGCTGTAGATGGAACCTTCATAAATATCGATGCCCCCAGGAATGACGAACCCGCTTACGTCGACCGCCATGGGAAAAAGAGTTCATTGAATCAATTGCATGGCTGTGTGTGGGCCTGACTTAAAGTTTTATTATATAAGTGCAAATTGGCCTGGAAGCTTGCACGATGCGCTAGTACTTCGTAACAGTTCTTTGTTGCGTAGAATGAAAAATGTTTGGAGACCTTATGGAAATGCTGTGATTCTTGAAGATTCCGCATATCCCTTACGTGAATGGGTAATTCCACCAACTTATGAGGATCCGATGAACCCAGCGCAGGCCATTTTCAACAGAACTCATAGAAGCACTCGGCGTATTACAGAAAACGGTTTCGGCCTATTGAAAGAAAAATTTCCATACTTGAACCAGTCTTCGACGGGTTGATCCAGTCTTCGCCGCAAACATTTTTAAATGTTGTGCGACATTGTTCAATATTATAAGAAACAATGAAGATGATGTGGAATTAAATGATGATGCTAATGCGGGTGAACCCTTGTAAGAATGATAATGTACAAGTGTAGAATATTTCACTAGTAGCTACAAGTACATAAAATATTATTGTGTTACAGGAAATAGGGTTACTTGTAGGTACAAGCCATTTACTTGTAACTTGTAGACTTGTTACAATTGTAAACATTATGTTATAGGGCCCTTGGAGATCATTATAAAGAACGGTTTTAAAAAACTGGAATTATTCCCCTTGATAAAAATTCTGTTCTTAAATCACTGCCAACAAAAAAAATTGAGGGCACTACTCTACAGATAGGAGACCCAGTTGTATATTACGTTAAAGGAATGAGAACTCCGACAGGACCCAAAGAAATTAAAAGGGAGAAAATGGTTCATGTTGAACCAGGAAAATCGGTATGTTTTCAAGATCTGACAAATATTGCTAATAATGTGGAAATGCGGGAAAGTGTGGAGGATGCCATTGAAGATTATCAAGATGATGACGCATCAATAACTCAGGAGAATGATAAAACTTTCGATGAGCCTGACTTGCCTCAGTTTATGAATTTTGAAAACCAAGATAATATTGGAAATAGTAATAGCACCCAAACCATCGACAATGAAGAACCCATCAATGAAGGAGATTTCGTGATTGTTGCTTTTAAAACTCAAAAAAGTATTGTTCATTTTATTGGGAAAATTCTTAGAAAAGATGAAGACGATTTCTTTGGATAAAATTCTTACGAAAGAGAAAAACAACATTCAGATTTTCTGATGAATAGGATATATCTCACGTTCGCAAAAGTGAAATCGTTAAAGTTTTGCAGCAACCGGGGTGTCCTTCCTCGAGAGATTTATTCTATTTCGAAGATGATTTGACAAATTTTAAATTTAACTAGGATGGTTTCTGTAATAATAATACTAGTGATTAGATAGGTTACCAAAGTTTTAACCAAAAAAAAATCTTGTTTCAGTTAGAGTTATATTTTATGTTTAATTTTGCAGAATTTTTAGTGTCTAAAATAAAGGTCTTTCTAAAATAGTCGATAACTTTTTTATTTTTCAAGATATTGTTGTGATTTTTTACGAAAATGTTGGAAATTTTACGCTAGGGCAAATTTTGACCAACACTGGTCTAACTTGCCTTCTTAAGCCAGTTTTATGTCATTTTTTGGAGCTTGAGAAGCTTTTTTGTTTACTTAGGCGAGTGAGAGATGAGTCTCTTGGCCTATCTCAGCCCAGGTGCATTGGCCCAATGTGTCTCTTTCCGCATTTTTTCTCAAATTCTGAGTTCATTCAGTGCCACAAAATAGTTAAGGCCCGCAAAATGCAGTCTGTGCACCATTCCGTGCGAGCTGGTCAGCGGCTTCATTGCCTTCCACTCTCTCGTGTCCTTCCAGATCCAATCCTGGGGTAACTTTGCCAACTTTTAGGCCAAAAAAAATATATAATCCATTACTATAGGGCATTGAAAAATTAACTGATTATAGAAAACATGCCTAAATTTGACATATGTTATACATCAGGCACTAGAGCTAAAGTATTTTATGATATCAATGAAAAACCCCCAAAAGTTCGCAAAGTCACCCCAGTTTTCGGCAGCAAAATTTCAAAAAAATCAACAGTATCATATCATATCGAGTTCTCAGGTTTTGATTTTAGTTAACTATTAGGTGTGATTTCCAAATCGCAAACTACTAGGATGGGTTAAGTGTTTTTTTTTGGGCATGACACTTTACAGAGCTGTTTGACTTCCTCTCTTAATTCTCAATTCAATTCGTTACCTTTCAAAACAATAAATTTTCCATTATAGTGCCGTTTCTGATATTATTTTGTTTTGAAATTAACTTCCATTGAGTACCAATTTATTGACTTTTTATTTCAACAAGGTAATTATTATAATTTGCTCCTATTTATTTCATAACTTACAAATTTAAATCAATCTGCGCTCTGTCTTAATTTTTATCCTCTATTTTAAAATTACCTCCACCTCTAGAACTCTCTATACGGAGACAAGATTAATACTTTTTTATTACGCATGCATCATAATCAACGATTATCGCACGCTGCAGCGTGCTTAAAATTATGTTTATGATGCGCCTACTTTTTTAAAGGTTGCTATAGAAACATTTGATCATGTCAAATGTGACAGATTAATATATTCGTCAATATATCCCTTAAGTTTAATATTTAAAACATTTTTGAGATTATGATGCATTCGTAATAAAAAATAGCGTATGATATACGTGTATAAGAGGCCTTTAAAGCCCTTGCGACTTACAAAACACTCCGCTGCGCGTCGTGTTTTGAAAAATGTCGCGCGTGCTTTAAAGGCCCTCTTATACACTTATATCATAATATACTATTATTTTTGAATAAACTGGTGAGTGTAAAAACTATGACGCGCGTACATTATTTACTATTTATGACAATTTCTAGACTTTGAGTAAGCATAGAAACGCCACTCACTGCAATTACTTAATGAACATAGTGGGGTCTTAAAAGAAATAGTCTCGTAAACTACCATGATAAATTTTGTACGTAAATGTCAAAGTATATAATACTATTCGCCTCTTTAAAATACTTATTTGCGCCACAATTTCACAGTTTTCTTTCTCATCCATACGAGGAGATTTGAATATTAAAATACCATAGGGTATTTTAATATTCGTCTGACTTAGGCCAGTTTGCTAGAAAAATGACAGATAAGCGAAACGAAATATTTTAGGAAAATTTGGTGATTAGCACCTATATTATGAATTTGCGATATCTTGGTATGGTATGGTATGGTATGGTAGGTCGCTCGGCAAGATTTGCCCCTCAACGCGTCGATCACAATTGATCTTTTGTGTATCTTCTTCTTCTTCTTCTTTAACAGCCCCTAACTGTTCACTCCTAAACGTAGGCCTCTCCTCTTCTCTTCCACTCTTCTCTGTTTTGAGCCGCCTGTTGCCATTTTTTACCCACTTTTTCGGTGATGTCGTCGATCCATCTTCGTTGTGGTCTGCCGACGCTCCTCCTGTTTGCTCTTGTCTCCATCGTACAACTTGTTTTGTCCATCGCGTTCCATCTTGTCTAGCGGCCTGGCCTACCCACTTCTATTTTGCTTTAGCGATAGTCTTTATGACGTCTTCATTTCGGGTTCGTCGTCTGATTTCCTTGTTTCTGATTTGGTCCCGCAGGCTGACACCTAATAATATGCGTTCAATCGCTCGTTGAGTCGTTCTAAGTCTTTTGGCTGATTTAATGGTCATTGACATTGTTTCCATTCCGTAGGCCATCACCGGGAGGACACTGGTATTGAAAACTTTTGTCTTTAAATTTGTGGGAATTTTGGGGTTCTTTAGGATATAGCTTAGTTTTCCGGTAGCCGCCCACGTCACTCGAATTCCTCTACCTATTTCTGCGGTCTGGTTTCCTCTGCCCAATTTTATAGTGTGTCCTAAATAGATATATTCGTCCACCTTCTCAAGGGTGTCGTCGCCTACCCTGAATATGGTATCCTCCGAAGTCATGGTCTTGGTTGTCGTGATATTCATTGTAAGGCCTCTTTCTTCTGATGTTGTCTTCAGTTCGACTAACATCTGTTGGAGTTCTTCCGTGTCATTGCTGATTAAGACAATGTCATCCGCGAATCGGAGATGATTAAGATACCGGCCGTCGATATTGATGCCTTTTGTTTGGGTGAAATTGTGTCACCTTGTCGCACTCCTCTTTTCATAGGTATTTTGTCTGTCGTGAGGTCTTCTGCAATTTTGACCTTGATGATAGCATTGTCGTAAATATATTTTAAAAGGTTTCGGTATCTGCTGTCTATTCTGGCTTGATTCATTGCATTAAAGATAGCCCACAGTTCGATAGAGTCGAAGGCTTTGTTGTAGTCTACGAAGGCTAGGTGGCGTGGCTTGTTGTATTCGTTGCATTTCTCTATTAGTGTCCTCACGGTTTGAATCTGTTCTACAGTACTGTATCCTTTGCGAAATCCAGCTTGCTCGGGAGGTTGGTAGTTGTCAAATTTATTTATTAGTCGATTAGTGCCGATTTTGGTTAATAGTTTATAAGGATGTGGTAACAAACTTATAGGTCGATTTTGAGTTTGTCCCCTTTTACAAAAAAGGGGACCTATTATACAAATAATAGGACAACAAGGGAGTTTCGGGCACTTTGGCTAGAAGAGACATTTATTTAGTAATATTTGTATTGATTCTAGTGTGGCTACACCTGCTAGTTTTATCATCTCTGTAGTGATTCCGTCCGCACCAGGGGTCCGTCCGTTCTTGAGTTGGAATAGGGCGTGTTCTATTTCGCACGTGGTGATATCCGGAATTTCTTCTGACCCGACATTCATTATGCTGATGTTATCGTAATGTCTGTTTTGTGATTGTGGATTGTTTGAAGAGTATAGTTTGCCGTAAAAATCTTGGACGATTTTAGTAATCTCGGTCTTCTCTTCTTCCAGATTGCCGTCTGTGTTCATCAGTTTATGTATTCTGATTTTCCCATTTGTCATTTTGTTTCTTAAGCATTTTACATTCTTGTTGTTGTTAATCGTTGACCGTATAAGTTCTGTGTTATAGCTCCTTATGTCTTTCCTGATGTTTTTGTTGAGCTCTGCATATTCTGGGGAATCTCGACTCATCTTTTTGCGTTTGTTCGTCAGAACTCTGGTTTCGATCTTTATCTTTGAATGATTCCTTTTCGTTTTCGAGCATATCTTCTTTGTTGCTGTACTCATATCGGTTCTTAATTTGTTTTACAGGGTGTCTATATCCATGTTCTTTTGTGTATATCCTTCTATTTTACACGAAAATTCCTATCTCCTTCGAGAATCTCAGAATATTTCGAGGGTTGAGCTTTTCTAGATCTCCCGGTGACACAAGAGTATTTTTGAGATGCCTCAACCTTTGGCGTGTCAGTACCTGACATTCGCAGAGTAAGTGCTCTGACGTTTCAACCATAGTTTGGCAGAATCTGCATTGTACGGCAGTGGTTTTCCCCATTTTGTTGAGGTGGTACCTCCAGGGGCCATATTCAGTGAGAAGGTCTATGACCAGTTTTATCTCATTTTTTTGTAGCTTGAGAAGCTTTTTTGTTTACTTAGGCGAGTGAGAGATGAGTCTCTTGGCCTGTCTCTGCCCAGGTGCATTGGTCCAATGTGTCTCTTTCCGCCTATTTTTCTCAATTTCTGAGTTGATTTATTACGTGTCCTCTAGTGATGTCACAGAATAGTTCGGCCCGCAAAAGGCAGTCTGTGCACCATTCCGTGCGAGCTGGTCAGCGGCTTCATTTCCTTCCACACTCTCGTGTCCTGTTATCCACATATTAGGGTGAGTCTGCAGAAAGCCGACAATCCCACACTAACCGGGAGTTGATTCTGCTAGATGCTAATGCTTTTAAGGCTGCTTGACTATCTGATAGGATATAGATCTTTGCAACTCTTGGGCTTTTTTGGCACATTCAGAGACGGTTATATTGATAGCATTTAGTTCTGTTTGAAAGAGTGTGGGAGTGTTTCCTAAAGGTGCAGAGATTAGACACCTAGGTCCGTAACCTCCGAATCCCACTCCTTCTTTCATCTTTGATCCATTTGTGTACCAGACAAGTGATCCCCTCTCTAGTTGTTTTAGTGTTTCCCCTGTAGTATTGCGATCTTCAATTACCACTTCAACGGAGGGATCAAAATGGAGTTTTGTTTCCTTTGTATCGGAATGTCCTTCAGAATTTTTAGGTGACCAGTCAGGTTTCCTGACTTCAGTTTTTGTGTCTGAGTGACTCTATACGCACTGGTCCAGACCTACTGTTCTATGCATACGAGCGTGCAGCGGAGGGAGGTCAAGTAGGGTTTCCAGAGCTGCTGTGGGACACGTTTTCATAGCCCCTGTTATACCCAGACAGGGGAGTCTTTGTACTCTTGTTAGGTTTCGCTGTGTTGTTGTTTCCTTTGTTTCTACCCACCACACCAAGCAGGTGTAGGCTATAATAGGCTTAACTATAGTGTTATAGGACCACCAGATGATAGAGGGTTTTAGCCTCCATCTTTTACCAAAGAGTCGTCGACTGGCCCAAAGCGCTGCCGTTGCCTTTTTGATAGTTCTTTCCAGGTGTGGGTTCCAGGTTAGTTTCTGGTCAAGAACGATGCCAAGATCCTTAACCTATTTTGAAAGTTCTACCGTTGCCCGCCCAAAGTGGGTGATTTAAAGTTCAGCTTCTTTCTTTTTGTGAATGGGATCACTACGGTTTTGCTTGGGTTGACATTTAGTCTTTCCTGTGTACACTATGTGCTGACAAAGTTGAGTGCACTTTGCATACGTTCTGAGAGAACGTTGTCATGTTCGCCTCTTATTATTATATCTAGGCCATCTGCGTAACCTTCGATTCAAAGCCTGCTCAGTCAGTCTTACCAGTAGATCGTCAACAACCAGAGACCAAAGCAAGGGCGATAAACCTCCTTGAGAGAATACCTTTAGTATTTTGACTGTGACGGCTAATTCTCCAATGGTCGCGGTAACTCCACGGCTGGTTAGCATGGATTGTATCAATTTTGTAGTAGTTGGTTCCACACCTATGAGGACTGTGACGCGCTGAATCGATTCATGTGAAGTGTTGTCAAATTTACCCACTATCTCGAGAAATGCACACAGCCCCACTTCTTTTTCAGCCAATGCCTTCTCTATATCGCGAGGTTTTGAAGAGCATGGGTGGTAGATTTCGATGGTTGGTATGCAAATTGTTTGCATGCAGTGGAGCATTAGGAAGGAACTTGCTTCTGACTTGCCTACCGATAATCTTTTCCATCGTTTTAAGAAGGAAGGAGGTTATGCTAATGGGGAGGTAAGACTTTGCTTCTTCTTGTGATCATCGCTCTGTCTGTGGTATGAACGCTACCTTAACTCTCCTCCAATTCTTGGGAATGCAGCCCAATGCAAAGCTGGCTGTGAAGATTGATTGAATGTGTGGTAGTAGGTGCTCTATACCTTGTTGTAACAAGGCTGGAAATATTTCATCTACTCCAGAGGATTTATAGTGTTTAAAGCTATGTCTGATGGTGTTTTTTATAAAAATTTTGTTGGCTAGACCTATTACTCTTTTTGTATGCCGCTGAGTGGTTTCAATGGGCTCATCTTCTTGTGCCAGCTCTTCTTTAGCAATTATGCTTGACCCGGGAAATTGTATTTCTAGAAGAATCCTTAGACTTTCTTCAGGTGTCCCAGCATAGGTGTCTTGGGCTTTATTCTTTTGTAATCGGATTTCATTTAAGTGCTCCTTAAATAGCACAGCACTTTTTGTAGACGAATGGACGGTGCTAATTCATCTATCCCTTCACGAAAGGACCTAAAAGTTCTTCTTTTGGATCTCTGAAGCTCTTTGCTATACTCGGATAGGGTTTTATGATAGTTATTCCAATTCCTCAGTCTTTTGACTTCATTGAAGGCTTTCCTCGACTCAGTCTTTAGCCTGTTTAGTGTCTTATTCCACCATGGCACACAGCTTTTTCGTAAGATGCTATTATAGCACTTTCTAGGTGTATCGATACTAGATCAAGTTCCTCAGTAGTTAAAGCGGATAACAATTCGCCCACAAGCTCCGACTTTAGATGCTCTTTGTAAGCAATCTAATCGGTAAGGTTGGGCACTCGGTTGCTAACCATTTTAGTATTTTCAAGGGATATGTCGAAGCGAATGTGCATGTGATGTATATGCGGTATCTTAAAGTGGCCATTTTAAAAAGCAATCATGTTAACGATTAATCAGATTTGATTGATATTTAATAGTTTTGTTTTTCTTCAGTGTCCTCCTGCTCGATTCCCTAGTTTTTCAATGATTCTGTTAAAAAGGCAACCTAAAAGCTGAAAACTATAAACTGCTGTTTTGCCAAGTTCGTGAGTTTAGGGTACTTGCCAATCTCTTGAAAATGTGAGAAAAATTCGATATTTTGAATTAACGTAATAATTACGAATCAAACTTGTAACTACCTACTAACAACAATTATCCCCTATGATTACAAGTACACTGCTTACCGATTGGTCATCATATCCTCCTCTGCCATAGGGAGCTCCATAATTGGTGCTAGGTGCTCCATAGCTCGAGCTTGGTACTCCATACGAAGTGCTTGGGGCACCATAGGAGCTGCTTGGTGCTCCATAACTGCCACTAGGTGCTACAAACGATTTACTGGGTGTGCCATAAGTAGAGCTTGGTGTTCCGTAACTAGTGCTTGGAGGAATATAGGTCTTCGTAGGAGTTCCATATTGAGTACTGGGTCTGATCACAGCTTGACTTTGTGAAGGAGCTCCATATGAAGTAGATGGAGGAAGATATTTTGGTGTGGGGGTGCTTACGGGAGGCAGGTATTTGTTCTGGGGAGGTAAATATTGATTTTGAGGTGGCAGGTATTGATTGGCTGGAAGGTACTCGCTGGAAGGAATCGGAGGTTCAGCAAATGCCAAAGCGAAGGTTGCTAGGATAATAGCTGAGATCTGAAAAGGAGAAACATAAAATTAAATTTCAAATATCAACATAAGTTGCAAAATTAAGCACCAAGACGTTTTCGTGTAGGAAAATACTTTCAATTGCCCAACAAGCTTATGGATGAGGCCAGAGGCAGTGTTTGTCCTGTCATTGATAAGTCAGAATCTGCGGTGTTTGCCTTTTTGAGAAGACAGCTGCTTGCGTCTTTACTGCGTTAAACTGGACATTATATCCCGCACCCCATTCCGCGGTGGCGTTCATATTCTCATTGAAGGCAGCAATCTGATTCTCTCGCTCGCGTTGGAAATGAGCAGCGGTCATTGAAGCCCGCGACATGAATGAGGATATAAGAGTGCTGTCGTCTGCAAAGCTGTAAATAGAATTGTTTGTCCTGTCTAAGAGATCGTTGATATAGGGCAGGAACAGTGTGGGAGACAATATACACCCTTGAGGAATTACAGCATTGATTTTAAATTCCTCCGAGGGATGTCCATCAATACCAACTCGGATGCTTCGATCCCTTAAGAAATTTGAAAGCTTTAGAAGCAGTACTGGTGTATGCTGTCAATATACTTAACAACCCGTCATGTCACACCCTATCAAATGCTTTGGATATGTCGAGAGCCACTGCACGAGATTCGTTGTAGCTCTCGATGGCAGGTAGGTCACGTAAGTCAGAAGATCTCCCGTTGATCTGTGCTTGCGGAAGCCATACTGGCGATCACTTATCATGCCTGCCCATTCGAGATATTTTAGAAGCTGTTCGTTGCCCAATTTCTCCATGATTATTAACATAATGGGAACT
The DNA here is from genome assembly GCA_016904865.1 of Pissodes strobi. Lineage (NCBI taxonomy): Eukaryota > Metazoa > Arthropoda > Insecta > Coleoptera > Curculionidae > Pissodes > Pissodes strobi. Next base: position 7,550 of record JAEQML010068914.1, on the reverse strand, counting down.
AAGGCAATTGGATGGTAGTTATTTGGAATCGTTTTTTACCTTTCTTCGGGATTGGTTGCACCAGAGTGCATTTCCAGCTAGAAGGAAAGCATGCAATTCTATAAGATAGGGAGAAAATCCTGCATAGTGGAGCTCTTAGTTTAGCAACACATTTCTTAAGCACTATTGCTGGAACGCCATCAGATCCTGTGGCCTTGTTAGTGCCTAGGCTTTTGAGTATTCGTTTCACTTTACGTTGGCAAAATACCAGACCTAGCATTGAGGAATTCACCTTCGGGAGAGTTGGGAGAGTATTTCCTTGATGATCTAGGGTAGAATTTGATGCAAATATTTCGGCAAGAATGTTCGCTTTTATTTGGCCTTTTTCGCTATTGAGCCATCATCTTTGGTCTGTGGTGGGATTGACGTCTTTGAGAAACCCTGATTGACAGCTTTGGCAACTGACCAAAAGGATCTTGATCCGTTAGGACAGTTGAAAAGCTTTTTCTTGATCTGCTCGTTATATCCCTCCTTGCTCTCGGACAAAAAATGCAAAAGAGCTGTTAAAAAGTTTGTGCCTATATCAGACCGAATTGCTCTAATGCAAATAAAGGCATACCCGAAACACATAAATATCATTCAAGTGTACGCTCCCACCCACGGCGGAAAAACCCGAGCAAAAGATAAACCGCTTTTACAGGGACATCAAAAACCTATTAAAAAGTACCAAAAACGAAGTTAACATGATCATGGGCGACTTCAACGCAAAATTAGGGAAAGGAAGAGTTGAAGATATTGTTGGAGATTATGGTCTTGGTGAACGGAATGAGAAAGGAGATATACTGGTACAGTTCTGTAAGACTGAAGAAAGTTCAGAAAAGAAAACAGACAAGACCTAGATTTGAAAAACTAAAAGAACCAGAATTAAAAGACAGAATAACACAGGTACTGAATAATAAATTCAAGGAAATTATACAACTGGAAACAACAGAAACAATAGAGAACCATTGGCAGGCGTTTAAAAATGTAATACGTGAAGTGCAAGAAAATGAACTGGGAACTCAGAAGCAGAGAGAAAGACAGAAATGGATGACGGAAGAAATATTGGCATTGATGGATAAAAGAAGAGAATACAAGCACAAAGACAACAATAAATATAAAGAAATCCACAAAAAGATTGCAAAACTCATAAAAGAAGCAAAGGAAAGATGGATTCAGGAACGCTGCCAAGAGGTCGAAAAACTACAACAAAAACATGATCACTTTGACATGCACAAAAAAATAAAAGAAATAACTGGAACGAAAGCCAAAATTCACCAACAATTAATCAATCTTAGTCACATATAATAACAAACAAACTATAGATCCAAAACCAAGAGAAATAAGCCAAGAAGACCATCCAATGGTAATTCTTATGTCAGAGGTAAAGCACGCAATAGAATTGTCAAAAGCACGCAAAGCTCCGGGTGAAGACAACATCTATGCTGAAATGCTAAAACTACTAGATGATGAAAGCCTCAAAAGATTAACAAACTACTTAATTAAGATATGTTGCTCAGGAATTTTACCACTCGACTGGTCCCAATCTATATTTATTCCGATACCTAAGAGGAGCGGAGCAAACGAGTGTTCGCAATATCGCTTGATCAGCTTGATGAGCCATGTACTGAAGATAGCTTTAAAAATCATGCACCAGCGAATATATACAAAATGCGATCAATATGTCGGAGAAGAACAATATGGTTTCCGTTTGGGTTATGGAACTAAAGAGGCGCTGTTTGGGCTCAAGGTATTGCTTCAAAAATGTAGACACCAATTACAGGATGTAATTAAAAATTTGTACTGGGAGCAAACAACAGCCATAAGGATAGAAGATAAGTTGACCAACATCGTACCCATCAAAAGAGGTGTAAGGCAGGGTTGCATACTTTCTCCAACTCTTTTCAACATGTACTCGGAGAAGATATTTCAGAACGCACTAGAACACATCCAAGAAGGTATAAAAGTTAACGGGAGGCTTGTGAATAATATAAGATATGCGGACGATGCTGTTATACTAGCTAATAGCCAAGAAGGAATTCAAAATCTTATTAATGCAATTACAAGAGAGGGAGATGCATTTGGCCTTAGGATAAACACAGAAAAACAAAAACTATGGTAATTCCCAAAAACGCAAATGTGAACACCAATATATTTACAACAAACGAATAGAACAGGTTGATAAATTCAAATACCTGGGATGCTGGATAACAAGGGATTTGAACCCGGAAACAGAGATACGATGTGGCATAGAAAATGCGAGGAGTGTATTCCTTAGAATGAAAAACTTGCTAACAAATCCTGCACTATCGTTAAATATCAGATACAGATTTGTGAAAGCTTATGTTCACTCAATCCTTATGTATGGGACGGAAGCTGGGACGCTGGGAATCCGCTCGATGCGACGCCTGGAAGCCTTTGAAATGTGGTTAATGCGCAGAATACTCAGAATATCGTGGATGGAGCACATTACCAATGAAACGGTCCTAAGAAGAATGAATGTAAACAGAGAAATTCTTGGAATTGTCAAAAGGCACATTTACACAGGAAGAAGATACGAGTTTTTGAGACTTATAATGGAGGGCAAAGTTGAAGGTAGAAGAGGACCGGGCAGGAGACAATGCTCATGGCTAAGAAATGTGAGAAAGTGGACTGGTCTAAATTCAGAGCCACTACTAAGAATAGCACAGGACAGAGAACGATTTGTCGGAGTTGTAGCCAACCTTCTATAGGAAGACAGCACCTTAAGAAGAAGAAGAAGTACTTTAATAGCATGTTCACAGGTTGCGGAGACAAGATTGTGGTCTGAAGAGCCCAACGGGGGTTGGACAGTTGCGGTGTAGAGGTCAGTATTAGTTCTAAAGAATAGATCAAGGAGGCTAGCAAAATCTTTTTGACGCTGGGGGATCCTGCTGGGTTCATCAACCAGCTTAGTAAGTCCGTGACTTATAGCAAAGGACTCGGCTTCTCGCCTTTCATCGTAGTTTAGGTTAGTTTGGTTGGTCGATGTTATCTACGTTGTAGCCTCCTACTATAACAATTTCTGCAGTTGGATACTTGATCTGCAGAAAATCAATTTAACTGCCAAGATTTGAGAAAAGCCGTTTATATTAGTATTTGTTAGGTGGTCTATACAAGCAACAAATGAATTTGGTTGCTCGATCTGTGGTTAATTTTAATCACATGACATCGAATTCCTTAGATCTGTTTTTTTTTCTTTATTTTTTTTATAGCAGTGGCACACACACTAAAGGTAGATCCTATGGCGCTCGACGAGCGAGTGTGTGTAAGAAGATGTTGATTGACACGGTTCTTGCATAGTTGCAGGTTGTAATTAGGGGAAAACAGATGTCCTGGGAGTGAGTTCTACAGTGAAGCAGTGCACCCGACAAAGGAGTTCTTGTAAAGCGATGTTCTAGGTATTTCCAGTTGTACGACGAACTGGTGCGCTCTTGCCGTTTGTCGTGACTGTCTGACAGGTGTTGCCAGGGACGGGATCAGGCGGGCCAAATCCAAAGTGAAAGTATCTGTAAAACAGGGACGTTTCGGCCACATGTCTGCGGTGTTCCGCACTATCCAGATTCCGCGTCAACCCGGGGTCGCCGACGAGACGTACAGCTCTCTTCTGAATGGAATCCAGCAGCTTTAGGGTGTGCTTTGGTGCCGCACCCCAGATGTGAGCAATATTCTAAGCACTGTCTTATTTGCGCTTTGTAGAGTAAGAGCAACTGCTGCGGTGTATACAGTTTTTTGTTCCAAAATAGCGCACCAAGCTTCTGGGAGGCTGATTGGTAGCAACGTGGTCATGCCAGACATATTGCTGTTGACCGAGACAGCCAGTAGTCCGATTGACGAGGATGAAGGAATGGTCGATCCTGCCATAATGATGTCAAGCGCCGTATTGGCACTCTTGGTAAACGTGGCTGCTTGGGTCTTTGCTGTATTGAACTGGGCCAAATTTCTGTCGCCCCAAGTTTGAACTTTCTCCATGTTTCTTCTCGTTGACAACATAAATCGTCTCGTAAAAAAACAGCTAATCCAGGTATATGTCGAAATCGGGAGTAAAGGTCATATGCACGTATATTCAAGTGAACATGTGTAGTGCTTGATTTCACTTTTGTTTCTGCTAGAGCTAAAATATGAGGCTTATTTGGTGTTCGGTGCTGGTGGAACGAGTTAATATTTGTGTTGATGCCTCTTATGTTGCAGAAGTCCAATTGCAGTCTATTTTCTATCCTGGAGACGTTCAGGCCTCATGGTCCCCCCAGGCCAGCCTCCACCCGGAGTTCCAAATGAGAGGCTACTGTACCTGCGGAGTATTTTGATCTGGGAGGTGCCATCATGCAATATATTTTTTTCTTTTTCACCCTGGGAACCGGATCACAAAGACATGGTGACGAAACATGAACCAGAGGTCATTTCACGCCACCTAAGCCAATATGGTAGTTTTTCACCGGGCGATGCGGGTGAATCACATTTACTACTACCTAAATTAACTCATTCCAACGCGAAATAGGGATGCAGGGATAGTTTATTTGCAAAATTGAAAAAGACAAGCTAATCAATTGTTTTGTCCGATTTTCATTAATATTAATAGTCCTGTCATTGTAATCATTTTTCATAAGACCTATTGCCAATCTAACTATAGGTTATGGAACTATTTCCTCCTATATTTATATTTTAAGATATATTCGCTTTTTACAATTATCATATACAATTGCAATATTTTATGAGTTAGCAACAATTATTGAATTTTGGATTCAAATTCACAATGTCATTATCATTTGAATTATGAAAATAATCATCATTTAAACATACTATGAAAACTAATCGCAACCTTTTGAAAAAGTGAAATACCTACGTGGAGAGATCGAGCAGATTTAAAAGCGAAAATAGCTGAACTAATCTTTAAAACAAAAAGATGCAAAAGATCACAGTTAACGAGCAACTAATCAAAATACTAGTAACGAAAGGAGATAATAAGAAAAATAGGAATATACAAAATAAATTTCAAAATTATTTTTTGCAGGAGCGATTAACCAAAAAAATAATATCCTGTTAGCATAATATGTTAAAAAGTCAACATAATCCGTATTCGTAATATCATCATAACCGGCACATCAAAAATAATTCGCCAAAAACAGATGAAATTGTACACGTTGGCCCACAAATTATTAACGCATGTAGACGTAACATGTATGTTTTACGTAATAATGAGATGCAAGTGCATCGCTGCACTTTCAAATATTTTAATAAAAATTAATAATAACACTGTCTTAACAATATTAGCTATTGTGGGATAGTAGAATGCGCTATAGTACTATTCTAGGAATACGATGGGTGTATGAATGGAGTACCAAAAACAATTATATTTTGCAACGATTATTATTTTATGGCTTTAAAATTATATCCTGGGAGACCTTTTGACCCGTTTAGAATACATAAGATAGTAGCCAATAGGTAATAAAGCATATTAGGCATGAATTGAGAAAGTGCCCAAATATGTATGCATTTGCAGTAATGTAAATTTTTGTTAAAATATTAACAATAAACAGATAAGATTAAAGTTTTTGGCAAAAATATGATGTTCCTTTAAATAAAGAGAAGTATTTATATACTCACTTTAGAAACCGTTGGATAGGAACACATGGACTTATAAGGTGGCCACCACGATCTCCGGATCTAGCACCACTAGATTTTTTCTCTTGGGGAGTGTTGGAAAATAAAATTTATAAAGAAGTCATCTTAACCCGAGAACAACTTGATCAAAGAATTCATGAGGCCTTTGCAGTAATAAAACCATTACACATCATGAATGCCTTAAAATATGTTCGAAAAAGATGTCAAGAGTGCATTGAAAACAACGGAGGAGCTTTCGAACATTTGCGACTATTCCCGTTATTTTTCCCTTAATCTGAATCTTTTATTTCGAATTAAAGTTTCTATAGTTTTTTAATTTACTTTCTTGTGTCAACTATTCCTTTTAATCTTTGTCTGTTAAAATATATTGTGTAATGTCTTTCCAGCTAGAATTTCAACTTAGTTTTGTTTCTAGGATATTAGCTTTTGTTTCATGGCCTACTGTGGTTTAAAGTAATAAAGTTTATATAAATCGCTTAGAAAACCAATATCATCCATGGTGTGTTATATTTTTGAAAAGAGAATTTAAAACACTATCCTGTAACTTTTTACCTGGCCCCGTACACTTATTCTGAAAATTAATTATTACCTGTAAATCAACCAGTAACAAAAAATATGAATAGTTGGTAATAGTATCGTGAATCACCCTGTACATAAATATTTAAAAAATTATTTTTTTTGCATATTGATGTGCTTGTTTTTAATGCAGACTTTTGATGCTGCAGGATCCTAAATTTTAAAAAATTATTTTTAGCGCAATATAGAGAACAACGTTTTTTTAGTTGTGTAAAACAGTAATTTTTTCAATAAAATGCGAACAAAAACAATATTCGTACAAGACGGATGAAATGCCAAAAAAACAGCAAGGTTCAAATGGCCATATCTCGGTCAATTTTCATGCAAAAAAATTGTTTCGCCCACCATTTTAAAGGAAATTTAATCTATTTTTTTATCTGAAGCAATCCCTATGCCTATCTAAGCCTAAAAAAAAGATACAGGCGAAAAAGCAAAAAAAATCAAAAAATCTAAATTTTCGCTTTTTTCCAAGTTTGTTTCGAGTGTTTCGGCATCAATTTTTTTTTTTAATATTCGAAAATGCTATTTCCGATGGGAAATTTGATTCTCTACAAAAAGTTTCATATGAGATATATCGAAATTTTTGTTTGTTTACGACATATATTGAAAAAACCAAAAGGGGTGGTTTTTCACCCCTATCTTCAATTTCCACCCTCTAATTTAATAGCACTCCGCGGTTTTTTCTTCATTTCTAACCCACTGATCGATTCCAGCAATAAAAACCCGTGAACGTCTTAGTTCCTTTCTATATGACATAATCAATAGCCTATAAACTTGTTTTATATTATTACATGTCATTTGTTTTTTATAAAAAACTAGTCAATTTAATTATGTTCGGCTCAATAACGTACATTGTAGAATTCTTTAGACAATTTTGCCTTAAATTTTCATTATCGTTTATAAAAAATGGATATTATCCATGAAATTTAGTTTTTCGTTCATGAGAACTTTTGATCAAGATGTCGAAGGCTACATAATATCAAAAATGTAGAAAATGTTACTAGAAGCATTTCTCATAAAATGTCTGGGGTCCTTCCATTGACAATACGCAAACTCAAATTTTACAATTTTTCGAGACGAGTAAAAAAGGACAAATGGATTCTTATGAATGATTTTTTAAATAGCAAACCGACAAATCGAACATGTCCCTATTTTTATACTAAAACTAAATAAACTTACTTATAATAATTGATATTACTAAACCGAATAAAATTATATTTTAGGCACAACTAACTTTATTTTAATATTTTAAACAGGCCTTCGCAAGATAAAACTGCAACATTTAAATGTTAAATATCCAAAGTAAGAACATTTGA
>JAEQML010068911.1:0-17895 GCA_016904865.1 Pissodes strobi | reverse complement strand
AAGCTCAATGCTCCATGTCCACAATGAAAACACAACGACAAGAGTGAAAACCTTCCACCGACAGTTTCGTCCTTTCGGGACTCATCAGAGATATCCAATATATCATTCGCAAAGAAAGATCTACAGCGTAGGAGAGACCGGGGCTAGTTGACGCACTTTTTTCATTTTTGAGACTGGAGACAAAGTTAAACAATTTAGACCTATGCTTGAAATTTTCCCGGGAAGCTCAAGGGTTTGTTTACCGATTGTTTTTAAAAAATTAATCCAAAACTTCCTATTTTGGGTACAAAAGAATGTTGAAAAAAAAATTGTCAGGGTGCGTCAACCTACCCCATTCCGGAGTTTGTTGACGCAGTACCGAGGGTAAGTTGGCGCAATACCAAATAATGCTATAAATATGTATATTTCCAAAGTTTATAAACAAAAAATACTTAACAACTAAAAATATGATGAATAATCCTTAATAATGTATAAAAACCAGAGGTAAAAAACGACAGAACCAAAATACTTAACAACTAAATACAGGATTAATAATCCTTGAAAAGATAACAGCACTAGAACTAAAAGCATCAAAACATTGGCATAAAGATGCTAAAAAAATGAAACATTAATTCTCATAAAATACTGATACGTACATCGTAAAACAAAAAAAAAACGAAAACAATAATTCTTAGAAAAAATACTAAAACATAAAATAAAAACATTAACTCTGAACTATTGAGACGTAGGTAACATCTTATTCATAAATCGTTAAAAAGTACTAAAATTAGTTAAATAATAGTATTAACAAGTCAATTTACATAAGAACCTATCCGTCAACTAACCTAAGGGTACAATTTTGGGCTTTCGTGCATATTGAACAAAAACTTTTCAATATAATGAAAATTTGATAAACATATTTTATAGGAGAGGGTTTGAGCATTCTAATGCAAAAAAATATTTTGATATCTTTAAAAATAAAAGTTTTATGATAAAATCCCTTACATACTAAATATTTAGCAAAAAAACGAATTTCTGTAACACACACTCTACGAATGATAGAGACGAACTGAAAACGACGTTCGCGATCATGTGGGGTTACAGTGTTGTCAGATATTTTGGTTTGAAGAAAATTGGGGTGCGTCAACTTACTCGGTGCGCCCACTAGCTCCGGTCTCCCCTATATATTGGCCTATGTCACTCATATACGGAGTAGGGCAATTGAGAACTACGAATAATATCGAGCGACTTTGTTGGATATTTCGAAGACATTTAGCAGAGTTCGGCAAGATGGATTTCTCAACAAACTGTAGTCCTTCGGTCTGCTAGCTCTGCAGCGGGCTTGCCAGTTTCTTTAACAACCGATCTCTCCACGTTACCGTTGATGGACGCATCTCAGACACATTCACAATTAATGCGGGCATGCACCACGGCTCAATACTTTCACTAACTTTGTTCCTCATCTATATTAATGACCTCTGACCGAAACCATTAATTCGGTTTATAGTTTTGCAGATCAGAAAACTCTTTACCAGCGACTGAGACTTATCACCGCAGACAGGAAGAGATTATAACAATGATTCAAGATCTGGAGAAAGTTCCAAAAACATAAGTACCAAAAACCTAAGTACCCACATTTACCAAGAAAGCCCTGATATCATTATGGCAGGACCGACCATTCCTTCATCCTCATCAATCGAACTATTGGGGGGTCTCGGTCAACAGCAATATATCCTAGCATGACCACGTTGCTAACATCGCGAAATCTGCCTTGCAGAAGATCGGTGTGGTGCTTTGCAACAAAGACTGTATACACCGCAGCAGCTCATCTTGCTCTACAAAATGCAAATAAAGCCGTGCTTAGAATATTGCTCACACATCTGGGATGCCGCACGAAAACACACTCTAAACCTGCTGGATTTCATTTAGAAGAGAGCTGTGTATCTCGTCGGCGATCCGGAGTTGACCCGGGATCGCATATTTTCACGGCAGATGTTCCCAGGATTTGACCCGACTCATCCCGTAATTTGCGTCGTTTATACTATTGATATACTCTCCTTGATCGGAATTACTCAGCGGGTAGGTGATACATAGCTCACATAGCTGGAAACTTGCTAAATCATCTTATAACATCATTCTCTCTCAACTTTACTCATAATATTGGAACTCACCACCTTGTGATCACTTCTAGTAGAAAGAGTAAAACTCATATGTAACACTATAAAGTCATTGTGCTTTATGTGATATATTATGAAATCGATTCCATTTTTGGGTTGTTCATGTTAACGTTGCCGCTAATTTTTTTGGGACAAAGCACTAGGCCAGTTTGTTTTTAAATGATGATCATAATGAATAATAGATAGACATATAAGAAAACGCAATATGGACGAATATTGTTATAGCAATAATTTCTGATAAAATATTAAAATTTGCTGGTGGCCTCCTTATGTATGTATCAGAGCGTAAGTTAATTTTTATTCATTTTGCGAATAATTTGTTCTAAACCTTTTAAACAGGTAATAAGCTTGAAAAAAAATATTGAAATTTAACATGAGAGCTTGCCAATATTTAGATGTACAGAAATTTACACGGGAGCCACAAAAATACATCTGTTCAAACGGATATTTTCAAATGCTCCCTTTGAAAAAAGGTTTTAAAGTATATTCGTAACATGTTCTAAAATTTTCAGTCAAGAAGCTCGAAAATAAACACCACGATCTTACATTTCTTTTTTCGACACTTATAACAAACCAGAAAATAGCTAATAATATACAATAAGACTTGAATAATTAAAAAATAAAATCAATTTTATATTTCGTATTTTTAGTACTCAAACATTTTCAATACATTTCTAGAACGCATTACCCAATTTCTATTTTGCAGGGTAATATAAAAGATAAATTGTGTCACATAACTCACCTTGGTCTCGAGTAAACTAAAAGTTTTACAACACATCCAGTGCAACATCACTGAGAGAAGTAAAAAACTTCAATGCAGTTTTATGACCCGATACTTTCCGGGATTGAGTTTATTTGAGGACTAGTAAAAGACATAAATGAAAGTGCTTTATGCAGTGAAACTATAAATTGTGTCAAATTTAATGTTGATACCTTCGAAGCTACTCTTCAGTGCTAAAACGCGATTTCATCGAATGTCATCTTTATAGAATAAGCTATTATATGTAAATATGTTCTATATTGTTGTGGAGGATTCATTTTTACCTTGAAATTGATTGTCTTTGGCTCCACCAAGGATTACGCTTATTTTGAACTTGTATAGAGCCTCTTCGGCCCCGGCTCCAGGATGTAAACCGCACAAGTGCAAGTTTAGTGACCCTAATGAATTTACTTACGTCTACGTTCCGATAGTCAAGTCTGCTATCGTTATCAACACAAAGAAACTAAAAATGAAAATGGTTAGCAAATACAATAAAACAGTAAAAAGCTCTTCCAGATTGTCAATCTTTGAACTGACTTTGACAAGATGACAATTATAATGCCATATTTAATTACTGGTAACTAGTCTTTAGTGTGATATTTAGGTGTTATTTGGTAAATTAATTTGTTTTTGAAGTTTTATATAGATATATATATAATTTGGTGTTATTCGCTTAGGAAGAATTTAATGATTTTTGTTGAAAGGATTAGTTAATTTTTAAGTGTCCCTTATCAACTTCAGTTTTTAGCAAAGGTAACCATGTGCTATTAAAACTAATAGAAGTTGAAGCAACACATTCATCTTTATTTAATAAAATTAAAGCACTTTCTTTAATTTTTCGTTTCTTAGATGAAGGCTCCTTTGCTAAAATACTTGAAGCGTCCCATTGTATTCTGTGATTGTTATCAAATGCATGTTGACAAATATGTGATTTGTGGAATTGTGCATTTCTAATATAAGTTTGGTGTTTTTTTATACGTTTTGATAATGGTCTACAGGTCTCACCTATATAAAATTTATTACATTCACATGCTATTTTATAGATATCATTTTTAGTAGTTTCATTTTCATTAAGTGGTTTTGTTTTTGTTAGTTTGGATCTAAGGGTGTTTTCTGTTTTGAAAATTGTACGAATGTTAAATTTATTACCTATTCGTTTTATTTTGTCTGATAAACCAGGAATATAAGGAATAAAGAGGTTCGTAATAGGTCTATTTTGATTTTGTCTGATATTTGGTTGTTCAAATTCTATAAAGCATTTTTGAATGAAATCAATAGGATAGTTATTATTAATCAAAACATTTTTCAAAAATTCTTTTTCTGTGTTGAAATTTTGATTATTACAATTATTTTCATTCGATCATATAGACTTTTTAGCCATACCATTGTTTTGTTGATAGTAATTGGTATTGTATTGAAAATAAGTAGTTTTTACACAAAAAGTAAGCAATTCGAGTATTGTGTCAATATTAAGTTTTGTACGTTCACCAAGGTTAGTATCATTTGCTAATTTATTTCTTACAATATTTAAAGTTTTATCAACAGGTACGTTGGTAAATAGACTAACAACATCAAAACTTACCAGAGTATCGTTAGGATTTAAATTAATTTGTGATAGTTTCTCTAAAAAATGTTGTGAGTTTCTTATATATGAGTTAGTGTTGTTAGCAAGTGCATTAAGACTGTTGAGTAGATATTTAGCAATGGGGTGTGTTGGTGAATTTATACAGCTGACTATTGGACGTAGAGGAATATTTAGTTTATGTATTTTTGGCACTCCATAAAAATGAGGTGTTTTACTATTGTGTGGTGTCAGTTTGAATCTTTCTATGTCATTGAATTGATTTTTGTGTTTTTTTAACATATTGTATATCTGTCTCTCAATACGATCTGTTGGATCATTATTTAGTATTAAGTAATTACCGTCATTTAAATTATCTTTTCATCGTAAGTAATGCAATTCATTATTACGGTTAAATTACCTTTATCGGCTGGAATTTACCAAATAACACCTAAATATCACACTAAAGACTAGTTACCAGTAATTAAATATGGCATTATAATTGTCATCTTGTCAAAGTCAGTTCAAAGATTGACAATCTGCAAGAGCTTTTTACTGTTTTATTGTATTTGCTAACCATTTTCATTTTTAGTTTCTTTGTCTTGATAACGATAGCAGACTTGACTATCGGAACGTAGACGTAAGTAATTTCATTAGAGTCACTAAACTTGCACTTGTGCGGTTTACATCCTGGAGCCGGGGCTGAAAGGACTCTATACAAGTTCAAAATAAGCGGAATCATTGGTGGAGCCAAAGGCAATCAATTTCAAGGTAAGCTATTATATATTAACCTTTACATGAAGTTATTCTTCTGCTCTAGATACTGACTCACTCAAAACTGCTTGCACTTAAAACTGCTTGTTAGAAAGCCCCCATTTATAATATGGGCTTTCTATAGGGCGCGACCAATCGGGACAAAAACTTCGTAACGGTACGTCGGATCGCTCTGAAACTTATACCAATCGATTTGTAATCGAAAAAAAAAATTTTGATTTTTTGTCTGTATGTGTGTATGTGTGTATGTGTGTATGTGATGGGATCGATTACAGGTCGCAATTTTGAAGGTAGCGACTTGAAATTTGGCATAGAGGTAGAGGTCCACGAACCCTCGGAACCTATTGATTTTGGTTACGATCGGCTAATATACAGGGTGTGAAAACAGGACAAGTTACCGTTTTTTGGCGTTTTTTGGCATTTTTGACCGTGTAAACAAGGACCAACTTTTCTTTTTTTTATCTCAAATGAAACTATTCGGTAAGACACGTTTTTTTGTTCCTTTGCTCTTTTGCTCTAATTGTTATACAGGGTGTGAAAACAGGACAAGTTACCGTTTTTTGGCACTTACAGGTCGCAATTTTGAAGATAGCGACTTGAAATTTGGCATAGAGGTAGAGGTCCACAAACCCTCGGAACCTATTGCTTTTGGTTACGATCGGTTAATATACAGGGTGTGAAAACACGACAAGTTACCGTTTTTTGGCGTTTTTTGGCATTTTTGTCCGTGTAAACAAGGATAATAATCTTTTTTTTATGTCAAATGAAAGTATTCGGTAAAACACGTATTTTTGTTCCTTTGCTCTTTTGATCTAATTGTTATACAGGGTGTGAAAAAAGGACAAGTTACCGTTTTTGGCATTTAAGGTAGCAATTTTGAAGATAGCGACTTGAAATTTTGCGTAGAGGTAGAGGTCCACAGACCCTCGAAGCCTGTTGATTTTGGTTACGATCGGTTAATATACAGGGTGTGAAAACAGGACAAGTTTCCGTTTTTTGGCCATTAGAGGTCGCAATTTTGAAGATAGCGACTTGAAATTTTGCATAGAGGTAGAGGTCCAAAAATCCTCGAAGCCTGTTGAGTTTGGTAACAATCGGTTAATATACAGGGTGTGAAAACAGGACAAGTTACCGTATTTTGGAATCTACAAGTCGCAATTTTGAAGATAGCGACTTGAAATTTGGCATAGAGGTAGAGGTCCAGCAAACCCTCGAAGCCTATTGATTTTGGTTACGATCTGATAATATACAGGGTGTGAAAATAGGACAAGTTACCGTTTTTTGGCATTTACAGCTCGTAATTTTGAAGATAGCGACTTGAAATTTGGCATAGAGGTAGGGGTATACAAACCCTCGAAGCTTATTGATTTTGGTTACGATCTGTTAATATACAGGGTGTGAAAACAGGACAAGTTACCATTTTTTGGCATTTTTGTTCGTGTAAACAAGGACCAACTTTTGCTTTTTTCGGTGTCAATTTATAGGTAGAGGTGAAAGTATGTTAGCATTTTTTGTTGACAACATGGTTACCATAGCAACCAATTAATAATATGTATATCACTGATAAAGGATATAGTATGGTACTTAGGATTGTTTATGAAGCCTAATTTGATACTTAAAAATTGGTTGCTATGGTAACCATAAAAAGTAAAAAATCGTCATAATTCGTCAATCGTACGACTTAGAGATTTGATATTTGGTATTTAGGTAGAGATTAAAAAGAAATTAACGATTGACGTTGACAAGTCGGTTACCATGGCAACCAATTAGAAATTTATCAAGGTAAAATTAGACTAGCGATTGGTAACTGTAATTATAAGGGCTTTCTAATTATAGGCCACGGTACGGATAGGAGCGTGGCAATAATGTGTGACCAAATGTCACACAAACGAGGCCCGAAGGGCCTCGCGCGTGCCGCAGGCACGAGTGGCCACGCCACTTGTTAGAAAAGACGTTTAAAAAGGGTGTTATAGATACCATTATCTCAACACAAGTTCAGGTTTCCAATTTACTGAGGTCAGAACTTTAAATATTTCTCTTGCAATATAATAATAATAATAAGTGTAACTGGACGAATGGAACAAAGCGAAATTACTTTCGTCAATGTCGGAAACTTACCAAGCAGTCACAATGGTTATTGGCACCATGTTTTGTCAAGGGGAATATTAAATAATGACTAACTTTGTTGAAAAGAAGTTAATTGAGGATTACCCAAAGGCTCAAATAGAAACTAATAATTGTCAAATAGCTTTTTAAAGCTACAAATACAAGTCCTACTGAAAACAAGAAAGGCGAGCTTTATTTTAAATGTCATGGATCTGGTGTTACAGAGCACATGATATATGAATGTTCGATAAACTAGCAAAGAGATGGAAACGCCGATAATGTCGAAACTGAAGATGCTTTATCATTTTTAATGCAGTAGATAGTTCGCTAGCATGTATTAACCATAGCTATAAAGAGACAAAAAATTATAAGTGACAGAGCAACCACAAACAGCTTTGTAAACAAAATCACAGGGATTTATTTGAAAGATATGGATAATATCTTATATGTAATATAAGAAGCTACAAAACAATTATTTGGAACAGGATAACTGTAGAAATATATTTATATGGAAAAGTGTGATGTGTGATAAAATTTTTCACATTTTGTCAGTGGCATTTAAAGAGAGAAAGAGAGGTTCCAGATTTTATTTATAAAATAATATTAAATAAATATTATAAAATAATATAATGTAATAATAATTGCACATGCAGTCGTAAAATTAAATATGAAAGTTATATTCAAATTTTGGTATTTTGGCAGAAATAAACCTGATTACCAATTCGAAAATGTCGGGTAAATTGCCTTTTGAGGAAAAATGTGAAAACGTGAATTTATTGGTCTAAAAAGGAAGGAAGGTGTTAATTTTCAAGACATTTTTTTTATAGAAAACTTGACGAGGATCTACATCAAAAGCCACTTTACATATGATCTGTCAAATTTATTTTAAATATTTATTATACTGCTCAATATATTTATTTTCAGTTTTGATACACATATACCCATCGTCGGAGAAGCTCGTAGAGTGCTCGCTCAGCGGTACCGTGATCGATGCCCACCATCTACAAGAACCTTTTTTCTAATTATATTTAGTTTTTTAATATTAAACCCGCCCTGTTGAAGTTTTCATTTCTGACGTGCGGTCTTAAGTACACACCGTGTTTTTTTTTTTAGTTTGGTTGTATTTATTTATTTAAAAAGATCATGTTATAAAAATATTGACGGAACATAATAAAGTTATCATCATCATCATCTCTCAACCTGGTGTTGAGTCCACTGCTGAACATAGGCCTCTACTAAACTATCTTGAGCTGTTCGAATCCAGTGTCCGTCTGCCGTCTTTGAATCTCGCAACATGTCCTGCCCACTTCCTTTTTAGTGTTGTGACTCTCTGTATTATGTTTTGGACCTTTGTTTCTTGCCGGATGTACGTATTTCTTACGCGATCTTGGATTCGAATTCCAAGCATAGCTGTCTCCATTTTTCTCTGAGCAACATCCAATCTAAGTACGGTGTTCCTTGTCAGTGTAAGCGTTTCGGCACCATAGATCATTACTGGTAATAGACATTGATTAAAGACTTTTGATTTTAGGCTTATTGGTATGCTGCTTCTAAAGACATCCCTTAGTCTACCGTATGCAGGCCACCCTAGAAAGATTCTTCTTTGTAGTTCCTGCGTTTGATTGTCTCGACTTATTCTAATTTCGTGGCCTAGATATTTCTATTTGTCAACTATTTCAATGATTTTGTCCTCTAGAATATAATTCCACCAAGTACCAAATTAGTCATGATTTTTGTTTTTTGATTACTTACACACAGGCCAATGTTTTTCGTTGCACGCTCCAGCTCTTTTATCATTGAAGTGGCCTCCCTCAAATCATCTGTTATCAGCACTATGTCGTCCGCAAAGCGTAGATTGTTCAATTTTTTTCCCATCCATACTGATATCTTTGTCATCCCAGTCTAGGGTCCTAAAAGCATATTCTACGACGGTGTTAAATAGCTTTGGGGATAAAGTATTGCCCTGTCTTACTCCTCTCTATATGGCAAACTTTCTAGTGGTATTATGAATCTTTACGCTGGCCGTTGAGTTGGTGTAAATATTATGTATCAAACGGCCGAGTGTGTATCTGTAATCTATCCGACATTTACCAAGTGCTTCCAGAATCGCATGCATTTCGATGGTGCCAAATGCTTTCTGAAAGTCAACAAACACAAGCACCAATGGCCTGTTATATTCAATGGTTTTCTCAATGAGCAGTGTGAGGAGGTGATTATTTGTTCCGTATCCTGAATGAAAGCCTGTCTGTTCTACTCTTTGGTAGTAGTCCAATTTTCTCTCCAGTCTTTTGTTTATTATTTTGGTGAAAAGCTTATATAGGTTAGACAGTAAGCTTCATAGGCCTGTGATTTTCCAAGTCAGTAGTGTCGCCCTTTCAATTAAGCGTGCTTGAATCCAATAGGATTTGACCACCAATTTTTATTGCTTCTGTGACTACTTGATCTTTGCCTGGAGACTTATTATTTTTCATCTCTTGTAGTGATTTTTTGATTTCGTTCATTGTGATCTCGTGTAGTTCTTCCGATCCTTGATTTATTACTCCCGTTTGTTCCCTAATCTGCTTTGGTTCTTTTTCCAATTTATGTCTGTTTCGGTATAGCTCTGCATAGAATTCTTCTACTACCTGGAGCAATTCTTCTCTATTGGTTGTTACCCTGCCGTTTCTGTTCTTAAGCCTTAGAATTTCTCTTTTAGCCTTTGTCATTTTTTTCTCAAGACCTCAAACTTTTATTTTCATCTACTCTATTCATAATTTGTTCGTTGTTGACGTTGTAATCATAATATAGTATAACAAATAAAAAGGAGTCATATGGTTTTTGGGACTCGTTAAATATCTATAATAGATATACTGTACATAATTCTATACATGCCAATATAATTTTAAACATAAACTAATATTAATATAATTGTATTATGTTTATCGTAGATACCTCGGGTGTATCGAAATATTTCGATACCCGAGTATCTGACTACTTTTGAAGGTAGTATCTAATACTCTCGATACCTAAAGCATTAGATACGAGGTATCGGATAGATACCATTCTGCAAATGATTATTAAGAAGGGATAACCCTCCGGATTTTCGCTGCAGCCTTCACGATCGCTAATCAGACTACCGCCATTATACCGTAGCTTCCCACACTACGGCTAATCATTACCTTCTATTTTCTAGCCCAAACTAGCCGTTCCCTTTTGCAGTTTTCGCTAAGGCTTACCACTTACTAATTAATATATATGCATTCCGTTGTTTATTCGCGTGTACCGCATCATAACCAAACCCCAATAATTGTGTAACTTCGATACATTTTCCTTTAAAAAACCACTTTAGTCTGAGTATGTATTTAATTTGGTACTGTTGCGGAACTGAGGTTACAGCTTAGGTTAGCTGCTGCTGCTGTTGCTTTACGTGTGGGTTTCGCTGGACGGCAATCACCCAGAAACTAGTTTGAGATGGCCCGGACTGCCCAACTAAGGGCATCTGACTTCCGTCATAGTCCACTGTTCCATGCATGTACTGATTTCTCTCGTATTTCTTCTTACACTAAACTTCTTTCTTCCTTCCTTTCAACACGTACTATTTCGTATATACTGTAAGAGGAGGGTGTTATTTAACAGATAGCACAACAAAGGATAATACTCTGTTACGGTAATTTTAACAATTCCGTAACATCAGGTTGTTCCGAGTTCGCTTATATTTATTTTTGGTTTGAAATAATAACTTTCATCTTCAACCTATTTCGAATTACTGTCTGAACCGACCTGGTAGCAACAGTGTGGAAAATTCCGCATTAAATAGTACGAAAATATTAATAAATACAGAATTCTTATGTTGCCCATCAAGATCATTTAAAACTAATTTTTGTCTTTAAAATAAACCAGTCGATAATTATCTAGTTAATACAAAATGAAAATTAATACTATGGGTTGAATCTACGTAAATACAGCAGTAGAATATATTATTTAAAATTGATAAATGACTTCAAATATGCAGTTCAGATTTTATGCTTAAAGATCGGTCGCTTCGTACGATGGAAAAAGGTGAAACATTTGTGGCGACTGCGTATCGGTACAATTTTTTTTGAGATGTGATTCGACGACCAGTGTGAGAGGTTGTGAGAAGGTAGGGCTTGACATTTTCTTTATTTTTTGCGATATCGGATTCTTATATCGAAAAGTCTGTAGGCAGAATAAAGCTGCTAAGCTTGCGAATCTCTGATATCTGCCTACTATCGTTTCACATACCACATTGTCTTGTGCCGTGTGTATGTTAAATAAGCTCGTGAATATCTGATATGTCTACTATCGTTTCACACATACTACGTTGTCTTTTGCCGTGGGTATGTTTTTGTCTGTAGGGCATATGTGTGATAGTGGATAAGAGAAAAAAAGGGACTTGATCCTACAAGAGCAGGGTTATTGAATTTCGGATTTAGTTTAGCAACCCAACTAAAGAATCGATTAAATTGGCCTATAGGGTTGACATTATTTATTAGCGGTGGCATTTTTTAGAAATTTATATCCAAAACAGTCTGTAGTGTTGGAGACTCAGTCTAATTTTCTCTGATATCGGTATCGGGTGTTATGAGTTATAGGGGGAATCAGAGTTAAGCTTAGTTAGTTATTATTCGGCGTATATAAGCATTTTATCGTCACATCAGATATTTAAAGAGCACCTTCTCAAGCCCTTCTCGACCGTGGTCGGTACAAGATCATAATTGTTTGTTTGTTTTATTTCTCTATTTCTGTTTAAATTTGTCATTACCTTTATTTTGAATTAAACTGATCTTTGAGTTGAAAAGTAGCTTTCAGGCAATAATTAAATTCTGATTACCGGTTTAAATTTATTGATTTCATTTTTGTTCTTACCTGATTATTGTAATTGTTTTTTATTGAAATATTGTTCATCACAATATTTCTCAGCTTAAATAGCTATTTATTTTATTTATTATCTGTGATCTGTTAACTGTTTAATTGAAAACATAATTGTTGTCTACAGAAACAATTCTGTGCAAATTGGCGGAGGCATATTTATTTAAATTAAATTAAATTCTTCCTTCAGCGTGTTTTGGCATTTTTCAGCATTGTTAATTGAGAAGAATTATTTCTCACTATCTCTTGACAAGTTCTGTATTAAAAGCCTAAGCTTAGACAAGCGACACTCTCCGCCAAGTTGAAACAGAGTTGTAACAACATTCTTGGTGAACGCTTTAACTGCCTTGTACTGTTTTTTTTTTCATGCTACTGAGTCCACACGCACTCGGCCTACCAGGACAGCTTCCAGTGACGTCACAGGACAGCTCCTAGGCACTGCAGCAAGTTTCAGTAACACTCTCCAGGAAGCTCGGAGGAAGCATAAGGTGATTAAAGGGCAGTTATCACCAGGAAGGTTCAACAGAATTAACCCTTATTTTTGTTAGAAGGAAATAGAATAAAAATTGTTTTTTTGAAATTTCTAATCTTTTATTTTGCGCTTTATAACCACTACTACACTCGGAAATAAATTTTAATTATCATGCTCCGAACCTATACACCCTGAGTATCTTTCAGTTTATCTTTTTAGTAAATTAAAGCAATAATTAAAAAGAAAGTGCCTTAATAGTTTATAGTAACAAATGTGCTTTTTATTTGAATTATCGTATTTATAATAGGGCAATTGAAATTATATCTTACCAAATCAAAGTTTATCTTAACAAATTCATTTTATTGTAACAAATTAAATTTTCTTGTAACAACTCTTCTCTCCCCGGGACAACGGAGGGGCATTTATCAGACACCAAAATGTTGCCTCGGATAGAAGAACCCAGGAAACAAATAGATGGGATCGTTTTTGTTCATAGAGTAATTAAAGTAAATGTCTTTTATTATTTTCTATAGTCTAACAGCATTATGCATTAGATACCTATTAATAATTTGAATAATTGTATCATTTAGGTTAGGAAGATTGATATGACAGAAATTGGAGCTGAGACTCCTGCTGAGAGGAGTTCCTGACATAAGTATTTGTCCATTAAGGGACAGCTAAAAAGAATGTGTTCAAGATTAGCATTACCAGTGTTACATTCACAATTCGGATAATCTATCAATCCTATTTTGAACATATGAGACGGGCAGAGACAATGCACCGTTCTCATTATAATAATTGTAGTTATATGACGTCGATCTGTATAAGTAATATTCTTATACCATGTCTGCATGGGAAAGAAAGGTTGTATAAGGCTGTACCACCCGCCTTTTGATTGTGTACTTGGTTTCCAAGAGCTAAGCCATCTTTGAGTGATTGTCTTCTTTATTTGAGTTATAAAATCATCCTTATTCAGTTTTATTTGCAATGGCACATTCAGAATTCTATCAACATTCGCTAATCGATCCCCATATTCATTTCCAATGATACCAGAATGACTGGGAATCCAAGCTATTTTATAATTAAAATCTGCATCATATGCTTCGAGAATTATTTGTTTTGTGTAGTATGAAATATGATCTACATTGGGTGTAGCTTATTTTTACAAATCTTTTGTATTGCCGAAAGTGAGTCCGAGAAGACGACCGCTCTCTCAATGTTCTTCTCTAAACAAAACACAAAAGCCCTATTCATTGCTATTATTTCCGCCGTACAAATTTGAGTCTCGTCGGGAAGACGCTGCGAAAAGGAAATATTATTTACCTTTGAACAGTTAACCCCAAAACCCACCGTGTTAGTTGTATCGTCCTTAGATCATCAGTAACTACGTGAACTGAGAGGCTAAGTGATTAGCCTTTTCTAAAAATTCCCTGTTCTTAGGAGAACCATCTCTTCTATCTTTATATTTATAATGGGAACCTTTCTTATTTGGGTCTGAAAGTTAAACTGAAAACAAGGTAATTTATCCTTTATGTACAGATTATTAGTGACATCAGCCAATTGACCATACCCTTCAACCAAGTATGGGGTTTCTCTCCTTCTCAAAAACCTACTATTTCCACTCTGAATACATATCCAGATACGCTCGAGAAATCTTATTATAATATTGTTTTCAAGTACCAAATTTTTTAAAACAAATTTTTCAGACAAAATTTGTCTCCTGAAATCCAGATACATCTCGCTGGTCTCCGCCAGTAAAGCTTTGACTGGGGTGGACCGCACGCAACCCGTTATCACTCTAAGAATTTCATGTTGAAGAATATCTAATTTCTTTATTTGAGTTTTGGCAATTGGTTTTAGTAATTGTGACGCATAATCCAAATAAGATCTAACCATACCTTTGTAAATATGCAAAAGAGTGAAAGGATCTGCTCCCCACCAAACCAGCGTAACAGTTTTCATGACATCAATCCCTTTCTTGGCCTTGGTTTGAATTTGACCAATATATGCATTCCATTTTATATTTTGGTTGATAATGACACCAAGATATTTAGTTTCTTTTACCCATGATACCATTGAACTGAGAATTCTTATGGGATCAAGGTTATTAGCGCTTTGCCCTGGTCTAAAAAATGTTGCCTTTGATTTGGAAGGAGATAAAGAAAAGCCATGTTCAAATAACCAATTATCTGTTATACCATCTCCATAAGATGCGCTCCACCACAATTAGCAGGACCAAATCATCTGCGTATTGGATTAAGATGACCTGTTCAGGGATAATATCATGCAGTTCCTTAGTATAAATATTGAATAATAAAGGACTCAGGGGAGACCTCTGAGCCAGTCCCACAGTATTTTTTTTTTGGTGCATGTATGTTCAAAAGTTTATCTCTTATATAGACATTCCTATTTAGCAGCATGTTAAGTACGAAATTGGCAATATGAATAGATATTTCCAAATTTATGAGTTTTCGGTACAAAAGATAAGGATAAACATTATCATATGCTGCAGATATATCCATAAATATCCCCACACACACGTTACCATCTGAAAATTCCCTTAATATTACAGACGACAATAAAGAGACAATCCAAACAGCCCTTACCTAATCTAAAACCAACCTGTGTTTGAGGGAAGAAATTCCCATTTTCCAACAACCATTCCACCTTATTTTTTATCATAATCTCAGTTATTTTGGAGACACAGGAGTTCAGGGCTATAGCCCTATACTTTCTGTGATCCATAGGGTTTTTATCAGATTTTTAACATGGAGTGTATGAGCGTGGACTTCCACTGGGTGGGAATATTCTCATCTTCTAGGATTTTATTAATACTATTTAAGAGAATTATTATACCTGTTTCTGGTAAATTCTTAAGCATAGAATATGAAATCTGGTCAAGACCAGTATCTGCATCTCTTCTACCATCCAAAGCACTTTGGAGTTCCTCCACGGAAAACACACTAAATGGAGACTCCGGCAGACTTCGCCGATAATCTGAGTCAATTCTACAAGGGTATAGTTTTTCAAGTATTTCCATCCCCACTCTCCCTGAAGTCAGGGATGAACCCAAATTAATCGAATCATATCCACAAAATCCACGAATAACCCTCCAAACCCTTCTCAATGAAGAAAATCAATCCAGTGAAGAACAGAACAACCTAAAGCTTAGGTTAGGTATACTATTTACTGTGACTTTTGGTAGTGAGTAAATTTTACTCAAGGCTTGCGTTGTTTATTGCTCCGGCTATCACAAAAGCTATTTAATTATATAATGGACTCTCTACTACTTAAAGTGAGAAGATGGCAATCGAAGTGTACCGGTTAAATTAGTCCGTAATCCGATAAATACCAAACGCTCTTTGAAAATGTTGAAGTAACATTGATCGTACCTAAGTTCTTCCAATGCAAATTAGTAGCTCTTTCATCTTTACTTCCATTTTTTTATCATTCACTCTCTTATCATCTTCTTTCACCTCTTCACATCTTCCAACTTGCTATCCATTTTTATACACCTGTGTTACATCCACAAAAAAAAATAAAATTTGCATTTTCACCATAATTTAGATACTAAATATCTTCTGAAAAAAGTAATTTTTTAAACTTGAAATCCGGATCGGGTGCCAGTGTTAATATATCATTAAAATAGAAATCTTGCTCTTCTTTTAAATTCAGAGATAATAAGATAAAGAAACATGCCCTTACTCTAAAAAATATTATTGTGAACTCACGAATCCTTTCTCTTATTATTCAGTGTAGCATCCCACTTCGTATTGATGGACATATCTCGGAGGAATTTAAAATCAATGTCGGAGTTCCTCAAGAGTGTATATTATCCCCCACACTGTTCCTGCTCGATCACAATCTCTTAGACATCGCAAATAATTCTATTTATATCCTCATTCATGTCGCGGACTCCAATGATCGCTGCTGGTTTCCAACGTAAGCGAGAAAATCAAATTGCTTCCACCAATGAGGATATCAACGCCATCGTGAAATGGGGTGAAGCAAACAATGTCTAGTTTAAAACAAGAACGGCTCAATTAGCTGTCTTCTAAAAAAAAGCATATCCGCAGGACCTGACTTTATCAATGACAGGACAAACACTGACTCTGGCTTGCCGGACATCAACATAGAAGACAACATGTCTTGGCGTAATCACGTCACCAAAATCGCGAGGGCATCAGCACAAAAGCTAGAAGAACTCTATAGATAAAAAAAGTTATATACACCTCATCAGCTCTTACTATCTTGTCTGGAATACTGTTTCCATGTGTGGAGCTCGGCATCCAAACACTTGCTCAAAATGTTGGACTCCGTACAGAGGAGGACAGTCTGTCTTGTGGATGATCCAGGGTTGACTAAATACCCTGATAGCCTTGAACATCGAAGCAAAGCGGCCGACCTACTTCGATACTACTACGGACAGTGTTCGAACGAGCTGGCACTTATGATTCCACCCACAGTTGTGCCAAATAGAAACACCCGTCAAAGGTAAGCTGCTCAATAACGTACAATTCAGTTGCAACACCTAGGATGTCGCTGTTACGGGCCTCCTTTATCTGGAGGACTGCCCCGCTCTGAAATGGACATAAGAGTGCCGTCTTTCCCGCAAACAACAACCTGCAGCGCTTCAAGGCCAACGTTTACCGTCTACTCCGCGCACGCATCGCTCGTTGAGCGGTATAGGATTTTACCTTTTGTGTGTGTAGCGAACACTAATAAATAAAATCGCTCTAATAATAGAAATATTTGTTCTCTTTCTTCTTCTTAAAGTAGGTTGCTGTCCTGTGTATGCCATAAATGTGCCTGGCTCTTTCTGTCTTAATCCTGTGATGCGGATGTGCAGCTCTTAAACCATCGCTCGCTTCGGATGTCTCCCGCAAGCTTTGTTGTGTTAGGTTTCTCCTGTTTCGCCATTTTCACGCCGGTCATTCTTTCTATGCAATATCTCCATTCCCGTCTTCTTTTCCTGGACCATCTTACTATTCTATCTTCTATTTCACATCTATTCTTAATTTATTCGCTTCTCTGTCTCTCAATGTATATCCTGTTATGGATCTTAGTACTCTTATTTTTCTCGTTTGAAGCAAGCGTTTCGTGGTAGTGTTCTCAGCTCTCGTTTTGACAGCATAGGACATAATGGACCTTACACATGTCTAATATATGCTTCTTCTTCTTATGACGCCATCTCCCT
>JAEQML010068910.1:0-17896 GCA_016904865.1 Pissodes strobi | reverse complement strand
TGGCCGAGAACTAGCAAACAGCATATTTTTTATACTTTATTTACCAAGAAAAAAACTTAATAGGTTTTACATTTTTTAATGATATATTTTAATTTAGTATACTACAGGCTATCAGATAAAATAATTCAAAATTTAATTCAAGCGACCAGTTATTTTTAAACCTCAGTTTAACGTGAAAATTCAGTTAAGTGGCCGACAACTGGGCGATTCACCCTATTAAATTTTAATTCCTCTGTCAAAATATATATTTCCTGCGGTTTTGAGCTTATAATCATTTTTGCAATTGTGACAATGATTCGATAAATTTTTTATAAATTAATTTAAATATGTATAATTGATATGTATGTAGTATAAACAGTTATTGGTAAGTTTGAAAAACATTGATAATTTAATGGAAAGTAATGTAAGAGTCAGAAACTGAGGGTATATTTGATTGCGAATTATGGTTAGATTTTTTATCTATCATTTTACTAGTAAACATTTTTATACGTCATTCTTATTCATGGGGATTCGTCTAAATATTGATCAAATTTCAAGATAACAACATACATTACAATGGTATCATGTTATACTGATCACATTAAACGGTATATTAATACTTTTCTAGTTAATTCCGGTTTAAATCCAGTAATTTAAATTGCCAATTCGTTGTGGTGATTTGACCATATTATGTTTTATTTCATTGTCCTCCGGAAAAAAACGAAAGGTTTACACATGTGATTGCATTAAATAAAAGAAAATAATAATTATTAAGTGGGTTTTAGAAGCTCAAACTTCAATTTTTTTCCAAGAACTTGCTGTGATGTACTCTGTTAGGTTCGTCAGTATCGTTGCAGACAACTCGCGTAGTTTTAAGGTTTTATTAGTAAAGGCTTGTTTTAATATTTTGAACGAATTTTGACAATCTTCAGTCCACTGAAAAAAATTTCCCTTTCAGAGATAAGTCGTTCAACAACTGAGCTATTTCAGCAAAATTTTTAATGAATTTCCTGTAATAATTAGCAAAGGCAACAACACGCTTTACTTCATCTGAATTCTTTGAAATTGGAGATTTTACCTTCTTTTCCGGATCAGAAGATATGCCTTCGTCCGAAATAACGTGACTTAAGTATAGAATCTCCTTTTTTAAAAATTCTCATTTATTAGGATTAAGTTTAAGGTTTACTTCCCTTAGTCGCTGTAAGACTTTAATCCAATTTCTTTTGTGGTTTTGCAAGGAATGCCCGAACACTCTTATATCATCCAAATAAACAAAATATGCATCATAGTTTAAAGCAGCTATCATGGTCATGAGCCTTGAAAATGCATTCGGACTAATTTTATTTATTTATTTAATTATTTACCTATATACGGGCCTTGCCCATTAATGTACAATATTACTTAAGTCTCCTGTATAGAATTGAAAATTCCATTTATTTGACATATTTAATGGTATCCAAGTAAGTGGTATTTTCTTTGATCTGATATATTTTAATTGTATATATTTTAAGAAGAACTTAAGTCGATCTGGATGAAAATGAAAAATACCTAACTAAAGCTTAAACATAAATTCGCTTCAAAATTCTTGAGATATATTTTTGTGTTCAACTTAAATGAAAATTTAGTGATACGAATATAAGAGATATTTAATGGTGCTGATTTTAAGTGAAGCTTACGTCCTCTGCGTAGAAATGGAAATATCATTTATAATTTTAAGTGGAACTTAAGTCCACCTGGATGAAAGGAAAAAAATCCTTTGATTTCGTATGTTTAATCGTACCCCTTGAGTATAACTTAAATGATCCAGATTTAAGCGAAATTCCGTTTGATCTAAAACACTTAAGAGCGTTCGTCTTAAGTGAAACTTAAGTTGCTCCGGATCTAAGTAAAAGAGGGTATTTTCATATTTAAATAACTTTGGACAAATATAAGTATTATTTTTTGAAAAATTACCTTTTACTATTAATTCTTATAGCTTAAACATAATGAAAGCAAAAAATAAATTCGCTTCAGAATCCCTGAGATATTTAATTTCATTTAACTTAAATGAAAATTAAGTGATCCAAATATAAGAGATATTTAATGGTGCTGATTTTAAGTGAAACTTAAATAACTTTGGACAAATATATGTATAATATTTTGAAAAAATATCTTTTGCATTTAATTTTTAAAGCTTAATCATAATCAAATCATAAAATAAATTTGCTTCAGAATCCCTGAGATATTTTATTGGGCTCAACTTAAGTGAATATTAAGTGATCTCAATATAAGTGATATTTAATGGTGCTAAATTTATGTGAAAATTAAGTCCCCTGCATAGAAATAAAAATTCCATTTATTTGAAATATTTAATTGTATTTAACTATGGAATAAATTTCTTTGATCTGATATGTTTTAATTGCATTTATTTTAAGTGGAACTTAAGTTCATCTGGATAAGAGTGAAAAATTACTTTGATTTCGGATGTTGAATCGTACCCATGTTGAGTATAACTTAAATGATCCAGATTTAAGCGAAATTCCGTTTGATCTAAAACACTTAAGTGCGTTCGCCTTAAGTGAAACTTAAGTTGCTCCGGATATAATTAAAGGAAGTTATTTTTATATTAAAATAACTTTGGACAAATAATATAAGTATTATTTTTTGAAAAATCACCTTTTACTTTTAATTCTTAAAGCTTATTTATATTGAAAGCATAAAATAAATCCGCTTCAGAATCCCTGAGATATTTACTTGTATTCAACTTAAGTGAAAATTAAGTAATCCAAATGTAAAAGATATTTAATGATGCTGATTTTAAGTGAAACTTAAGTCCCCTGCATGGAAATAAAAAATCCATTTATTTGAGATATTTGATGGTATCTAACTAAGTGGTATTTTTTTGATCTGATATATTTTAATATAATTCATTTTAAGTAGAACGTAAGTCGATCTGGATGAAAATCAAAAATCCCTTTCCAAAGCTTAAAAATAAATTCGCTTCAAAATTCCTGAGATATATTATTGTGTTCAACTTAAGTGAAAATTAAGTGATCCGAATATAAGAGATATTTAATGCTGCTGATTTTAAGTGAAACTTAATTCCTCTGCGTAGAAATGAAAATATCATTTATGGAAGATATTTAATTGTATCCAACTAATTATTTCAAAAATCGGTTCCTATTAGCTCAAAATCTACAAATTCGTTGGCAACCGGTTGTTTAATTCTAACTTTCGTGCCCGGACTTTATTAACGTTTTACAAAGTAATTAAATTTAAAAAACACTGTCACAAAATTAATTTAAATTATATAAGGGCAGCTGGACATTATGCAAAACAAAGTTCGGTTTACATTGGTCTAAATTTCCAAAAGGGTTATCAGATTTCCTCCAGGGTGGACACTCTGTAAAGCTGCACACGTAATAGGCACCGGATTCGCAAAGATTTAGGTTCATAAATATAAATTAGATTCGGCTTATCTGGCATGTCGTCAGTAATTAGATCACTACAAGAAAGGGTTCGGTCGGTATAAGCAATAAACGTAAATTACGGTAAATGCAGTTTCAATATGTTTATTTTTGGAGACTTTGAGATGAAAGGTGCTTCCGCGGATCTTGATATCTGCATTTTCTAAAATCTCCAATTTAAATTTAAGAGAATCTATTATTTACTAGTCTTAATAATAAAAATATTACATCAGCGGAAAGCTTCATCTTTTTGATGTTTTGATCGAATATGATGAAATAAAACAAACTAAACCGGTTGGTTGTCACACTGGCTTTAAAAATTTAAATAAAAATTATTATTTAGCTGATTAAACATGATTTTAGATAACCCTTGGGGAATTGTTTTTGTCGATCAAATTTTCCATTTGCGAGTTATTACGTCTGATTAGCGATTTTTCAAAATTTCCATTTGATATGCGATAACTGTCGAAAAAAATAATTAATTTTGATGAAGCTTTCTGGACACAAACCTTTTGATTTTTGGAAAGTGATTCCTTTGGGTCGAAAATATCACGAAAATCAAAAAACTGAAACTATATTTCGTTAGGGAATTTCCAGGAGAAAAATTCTCTTAAGGCTTCTCTCTTTGGAAAGTGTCGCAAACATTTAAATTTCTGGAAAAATGTAGAAACATCGATTTTTAGGGCAAAAGTTTTGTTTATTATTTTTTTCTTGAAAAGTATTTTTTTTTTAAATCGATTACCTACTTGGCGCCAAAAACCCAATTAGAAGACATTTTAGAAACGATGATGCCTTTTATAGACGTCATCATAACTGGATAATCGAATGATATGAAGCAACCAAAACTGTGTGCATAAATTAAAGAGCAAAACATACCAAAAATAGCATCCAAATGATTGAAAATGCTTAATTGGTGATTTTTTTGATTTTTAAGCATATGTGCCAACAAACGCATTGCTATTAAAAAAAAATGAATCCCAGATTCGCAAACCTCGTGATCTCTTCTAACAATTTTCTCTACAAGATCGGAAAATGCGAGAAAAACGAGGTTAAATGTAGAAAAACACAAACAATTTCCAAAATTTTGAATAATTTGATTAATTTTAATTAATAGATAAGCTATACTTTTCAATGAGAATACGTCTTCCCATATTTTCACATTTAGGTAGATTTATACATTTGATGGCTTGAAATCCCATTTAAAACGGTTTGAAGCTAGAAAAATCGGTTAGGATCGGAGAATTTGAATATTTGATGGGTGAATTCGAGGCAAAATTTAGCATCAAACAGCGACGTTTTCTTTTCAGAATATAGAAGACAAGAATATCCTAGAATTTCATAATGATATAAATTTCGCATTACTGAAGTTTTCACATCTTCGTATGGTATTAAGCACACACTGTATTTATTCAAATTTCAGGAATAAACTAAAATAGCACTCAGTATGTTAAAAATTTTTTCTGAAATTATGAATAACCTTGACGCTTTCAGATTTACCCTGTCCAGATTCATAAATAAGAAACTGGATGATTATAATAGATTTTGAAAAACTTCATCTTCTTCTACTATATTTTTGTCTTTGTCTTCTATATCTGTCCTCTATTCATATTGATATTAGATTTCCATCTCCTTGGCGGTCTCCTTGTACTTCTCAATGTTGTGTCGATCTCATTAATGCCTTCTTTCAATTTATGTTTTACATTTAATATTCATTCATTAATACTCTCTCTTATACATATTCTAATATCTTCTCTTCTTTTTCTGTTCAGTAGCACTTTTCTGCGCAAATTTTTCATCTCATATGTTTCTAGTAGTCTTGATTGAACTTTAATCTCCATGCTTATTTTCAGTACATGCTTGTTATACATATGTTGTCTCTTTTGCGGTCTCCCTGTACTCCCCATTTTTGTGTCCATCTCATGAATGAGTTCTTTCAATTCATGTTCCCTATTTAATACTCATTCATTAATACTTTTTATTACACATGTGCTGATATCTTCGCTCCTTTTTCTGCTCAGTAACACTTTCTGCGCAAATGTTTCATGTCATTTAATTCTAGTAGTCTTGATTGAGCTTTGATCTCTATGTTTATTTCCAGTATATGTTTGTTATTTTTAATTTATTTTTATATATCTCTCTGGCGGCCATTCTTTACTTCTCATTTTTGTGTTCATCTCATGAATGAGTTCTTTCAATTCATGTTTCCTATTTAATATTCATTCATTAATACTGTCTATTACACCTGTTCTGATATCTTCGCTCCTTTTTCATATAAACTACATATAAACATCCGTCAAGTAAATGAGTATTGGGACCAAAATTTCCACCTAAAATTTATACCTTAAAATGTCAACACAAGTTTACATATTAAAATTATCCATAAAATGCATACATTAAAATGACAAAACAGGTTTATACGTTAAAATTATATCTACTCATATCAAAATTCAAAAACTTATTTACGCTATAGAATATATTTCTAGTTAAAAATAATTTTAGTTCTTTTCTAAAATACCTGTGTTCTAGAGTTCTAACAGGAACAGGTAATTTATTGAACAGCTTCACAGCCGTAAAATCTGGTCTGCTCTGACACTTATCCAGGTTGCAATAAATAGGCAGTTTTCCATTATAAATACTACCGGAAAAGTGAGGATGCCCAGTTGATGGAAATCCTCCCGGAACCCAAGGTGTGCCAGAATTCTAATGGCTTTTCTCTGCAGCGCGAACATCCTGTCCGCAAACGACGTCCCACCCCATACCGCTATAGCATATGTCACTACTGAGTGAAACAGAGCATAATAGGTGTCCAGGAGTGTCCCGTCTGGCACGCAGTCCACCATACTTCTCAGCAAGAACACACAACTTCTCAGCCTTCCACAGACACTGTTAGCATGAACATCCCATTTCACTCAGCTTTGGATCCAGATGCACCCCTAAAAACTTGGCACTCTCCTGATTTTCACCTCCCCCAAGGTCGCGCAGGGTAAAAATCATGTTTTGTGTTTTATCAACATTTAACAGCAGTTCGTTGGTTGGAAACCACTCCTCTATCCTTGAATATGCCTCCCACATCACAGCTTCAAACTTCTTCAAGGCGCTGTCCTTGCAGACTGAGTGTCGTGTCGTCGGCGAAGAGCGTGTACCCCGCAGTGTGCTCCGCTGATGATAGGTCTTTTACATAGATTAAGAAAATAATGGGTCTCTGTGGGACTCCTACATCAACGATTTTCTCCCTCGACGAAACTCTAGCCACCCTGACAATCTGCCTACGATTTTGTAGGTATGACTCCAGCAGCTTTATGCTAGTCCGATCAAATCCATAGCACTTGCCTTTATTTATTAATATTCCATGAGAAACACAGTCAGAGGCTTTGCTTAGGTCAAAGAATCTGGCAATGTGGTAGTGTCAGACTTCAAATGCATCCCGGGGAGGAGGTTCTGGATGCCAAGAGCAGTGCTCCTGCCTTCTCTAAATCAAAACTGGCAATTTGAGAATAAGACGTTGCTCTCAAAGTAGTGAGTGATTCTCCGGGAGATGCATTTTTCCACAACTTCTGACAATATAGGGGGCAGAAAAATTTGGGCGATAGTTTGATATTTCCTCCTTATTACCTTTCTTATAAATAGGTACAACAATGGCTGTCTTCAGGGCATCAGGGAAAATTCCTTTGTCAAAGCATCTATTGATTAGTTTTGGAAGTGGTATGATGATCAAGTTCTTTATTGATTTAATGACTTTGACTGAGAATCCTTATGTATCTATACTGTTTTTATTCTTAAGACTGTTTATTACATCCCTCACTTCGTTGTATGTGACATGTCCAAGTGAAAAAGTCACACCAAGGATTACACATAAGCAGCGCATAAAAGTTCCACAAATTGAATGAATTTATCGTTTATCGTGACATTAGTAGCCTCGATAAAATCCCATCGGGAGGATTCCACGATTTTGTAAAAATTGAGCATACCACTCTGTGTGATTGGCCTAAAAGATGTTTTGACAGTTTCATTGGGCCTATTAGTTATTGAAGTTCATGAAAACGTTGTCGAGGCAAATTTCCCCGCGAGTTGGCTCCTGTATCGTTTTTTGAAAACCATAGCTATCAAAGAGGTCACACATGTAACCTGCTTCTCGTTGGTCTGAGTTGAACAAAACGTTGAAGTCACCAGCCACTACAATACTCCTACTGTTGCCTATGATCAGCAATGCAGATTCCAGAGCATCCAGGAAAGCGCCAAAGCGCCAGCCATTTGGAGTCCTATGAACAGCCATTACATATAAATTATATGGTTTAACTAGAACACAGGTTAACTCTATACATTTTTCAATATTAATACTAAATACATTTGTGGTTTTCAACTTGAGATTTGTATTCAATAGGACCAAGGTACCTCCTCCTCTGGATCCACTTCTTGCTGTGTAATTGATCAGTTCATAACCCTGAATCATCCTGAATGTTAGGAGTTTGTACTTCTTCTGCTATTAATCAGTGCTCCGAGAGAGCTACAACTTGTCTACCAGGAATGTATCCAGCTGATGTATTTTGCTTCTTAGAGATCTCACATTGCAAAGTACAATACTAAAACAGGGGCCACACATTAAAGTTGTTCTAGAAGATCATCCACAAAAGAATTTACAGAAGTCTCGAGGAAGACATAAACAACACACAATTTGGATTCCGCGAAGAACTTGGAACACGAAAGGCGCTTTTTAACGTTCTTTTCCAGGACTATTTTGATATAAACCAAGAGGTGTATGCGTATTACATCGATTTCGAGAAAGCCTTTGACAAAGTGAAACATGGCAAATTACATTGGTTGCTCGTCAGTAAAAACATTGAGATATTAATTAGTAATCTATATTGGGGCCAAAAAGCTAATACAATGGCAGAAAACCAACCAACTGAAGAAATGGAGAATCGTCGTGGTGTGGGAAAAGGTTGCATCATATCGTGATGACACGGTCTTGTTAACGAGTAACCTGAAGACACTCAGCACCTCTTGGAAAAATTAAATGAGCGATGTAATGAATACGAACTAAAAATTAACCGTAAGAATACCAAGTTGATGGTAGTTACAAACTTCCCACAGAATCTGCACCATGTGAACCTGACGGTGGCAAGCACCACGATTGAGAATGTGCCGACATTTAATTATTTAGGAACTTGGGTAGAACAAACGGGTGATCAAATAAAAGAGATAAGAACAAGGATAGAGATAGCCAGAACAATACTTATAAAGATGAAAAATGTATTTACCAGTCGGGATATAGACATGGAAATTAGGATGAGGATGCTTCGTTGTTACGTTTTTTCCGCGCTTTTGTATCGAGTTGAACAAATTGCAAGCCTTTGAGATGTGGTGCTACCGTAGAATGTGACGGATTCCCTGGACCGATAGAGTTACTAATGCCGAAATGCTGAACTGGGTGCAGAAGGAGTGCGAAATAAAAAAGAGAAAGCTTCAATATCTGCGTCATATAATGAGAGGACAGAAATGCACACTTCTACAACTGATAGTCCAAGGAATGATTAGCGGAAGGCGGAACATTGGCAGACGCCGCGCCGCGCCGTGTGTCCTGCCTAAGGAACCTAAGGGATTGGTTTAATTGTAGCAATGTTTAACTGTTCAGAGCTCCAGTCAACAAGGTCCGGATTGCTGTGATGATAGCAAACCTCCGATAGGAGATGCACTATAAGAAGAAGAATAATGTTCTGTTAGAACTGGCCTCTTTTGCACGTAGAGTTATTTTTCCCCTAATCTCAGTGATCTTTATCTTATCTTATCTCGTGAATCATTTTAGGTAAATTGATGTCTGCGGCATTAAATAGGCAGGCATTGTCTATTATATCATTTACCTAGTATGTTTTGCTTATACACATGTTGTCTTGTAGCCATGGTGTATAGCTTGTTTATCAGGCATATAGGTTTGTTTATAATATTGCTATAGGTGTATTTTGTGATTTACCAAAAGCATTTGAATATGTTGGTCGTAAAATACCATTGCGAAACCTCTAATTGATTAGCCTGCGAGATGTTTCTCTCCAATGATCAATATCTTGCGAAAAATTACAACTTGCAAGGCCTCCATAAACACAGGGAGGAAGTTCCCATTATAGACTCTAAGCACTGGCCTTCTGTAGATAAACAAATAATTTTGTTTTGTCACGTTTTTCTAAACCATGTTCACTAGAAGAAGAATCGGAATAAATCGTAGTCTAAGGGCACAAACGACATTTACACTCAATCGAAAATCCATTGAATTCACCCAGTATGTAATACGCTAGTTTTGTGGTTCTATTTCACTTCCATCGTTTTTCCTCATTTAACTCTGCGGGCGGTAATATAAATTTGGGTTCGGTAAAGTCTGAAAAACAAAATCCCGAGGAAAATAAAATCGCAAGAAATACGTTCCACAGTAGCCTAATGATAATACTACTTTATTCGGAGTTTCGCCAAATTGATTAATATGTTCCAATTTAGGAAAATCGAAAAAGAATGTAGACTGAATAAATATATATGCGGATTGCTTATTTCGTGCGTTTTGTTCGTTCAATTACTAAAATTGCCGATGCGATCGCTTTCTCGGTTTTTTTAAATTAAAATATTAATCAGTTTCTGCGAATTGCATTAGAACCAATAATTAAATTAAGAGCTCTAGAAAATTTCAATTAAGCTCCTCTTTTTTGTTTGGAAAAAATAAATGTTTGTTACATATATATTTATATTGTTAAAAAGAGAGAGGTACTTACAAGTTGTTACAGTAATTTTGACCAGCTCTTAACACGAGTTCACTTATGTTAATTCCTAGTAGAATTAGCAACTTTTTGTCTTAATCTAGTTTCAAGTTTCTATTTGCTCTATCTCGGTAATAACCCTATCAAATACTTAAGGTTGAACAACGTAAAAGGATCAATGAACATACAGAAACAAATATTAACATTATAATTACTTTTGGGCAAACACAGCTGTAGAAAACTTATTTTGTTATCTCAATTAATTTCAATATGCAAGTTTGCATGATACACTATTTATTAGGGAATGATATGCGTTTTTACGAAATATGTTGCCATTTACTACGATCGTAAGAGAGGTTAATAAACATTCTAAATCCCTACTTAACCAGCTGCGACGACCCACATGCACCAACCATAAATAGCAATCTTTTTTAATCCACGCCGTATATTTACAAAGTCCTCCACAGGCATTCCATTGAAATAATTTCCTTTTCATGTATGCCAGGAAACTAAGCACAAGACGGAATTTCTGTTAAAACTGTAACGTATTTCTGTGACAACAAACAAGAAACTTAACTAGATTAACTGAATGATTAGTCCAATTTATAACTTCCAATCAAAGGTCTTTCATGCGGCATTTCAGATACTTAACCACGGTTGGAATAGTATCGATTTGAGTTATTATTAAATTCGTAACGTCTCTAATAAGACATATTCGTATTATTCGAATGTATTCATTCGGGACCAATATTTCAGCAGGCAAAACTTAACTTAAGAGCCACCATCAATGTATATATAGGGCATCCAAAATAAGTTTAATATAGATTTGAGTTAAGCAGTGCTGGTATTTAATGAGAAAATCAAAAGATATGTTTTTGAAGTTTGTTTTTCTCTATGTGGCCATTTAAAGCTAGCTCCTGTATCTCATCCAAATTGAACATGGCCTCCAGAGTTATGTTTTGTAAACAAAGTTTTGCCACAGAAAATTAAATTAAAATACCTAGACATATTTTCAACTTTGACGTGGTGAGAGGGCTCAGTAACCTTTAATATCCAGGGAGCTATACCGGCGGTAGCTATGAAGGTGAAGCTAATGAAAGTCTACAATGGTCCTCCGAAAAGGGGGTTATGCTATGGGCCAGCGAAAATCGTTTGCAGCATGGAAAAAAGACATTGCTACGAATCATTTACTATTGCTTCGGAACCGGACGGATGCGGGGAAAAATAGACCCAACCCAAGCTGCGGGAAAAGAAGATTCTATTAGGAACGTGGCAAGAGTCATAAAACACCTGGAATCACTGCAAGAGTCATAACACAATTAAAACAACTGAAGATGGACGTGACAGCTATCCAGGAGATAAGATGGACAAGTAGTGGAACTATACAGATGGAAGACTCGTTAGTTATGCGGTCTGGGCATGAAAATAGGAACGAATATGTTAACGAGCATATTTGTACATTCAGACTTAAAGGTAAATGGTTCAACTTGACTTTGTTCTCAGTCCACGCTCCAACAGAAGAAGCCGAGGAGAACAAAAAAAGAAACGTTTTATGACACTCTATACCAGAAATACAGAGGAGCTCCAAGCCACGACATGAAGATTATACTCGGGGACATAAACGCCAAGATAGGTAGAGAAGAGCTGGTAGCTAAAGCTTGCATGAGGAAGCCAGTGATAATGGGTCACGCCTTATCGATTTTGCTTCAACTTGCAACATGATCGTGAAGATCACCCAATTTCAAAGGAAAAACGTATATAAAGAAACCTGGGTGTTAAACGATGGAGTAACTCGGAATCAGATAGACCATGTGTTGATAGACTGCCGACATTCTAGCAGCTCGAAGCATGAGAGTAGCAGACAGCGACTCTGACCATATATTAGTTAGGGCTAAACGAAGAACGAAGCTGTCTACACAAACAAAGGAGAAACACACAGAGATCGAAAGATGGAATTCGGATAGGCTGCAAGATTTGGAAGTTGAAGCACGGTACCAACTAGCCATCAGTAACTTCAAGCACTAGAAGAAATGATGACCAGGTAGAATATCAAGCAGTGAAAGCAGTCATAATGGAAGCGGCAGAAGAATGTATGGGAAGAAAGAACAAGAGCACGAGTAGAAAGTGGTACGACATGGAATGTGAGAACATATTAAACCATGTGAATGGAAAGCTAATGGAATATCTATCGAACCCAACAGACCAAATTAAGGAAAATTTTAATAGGAAGAGAGCGAAAGCAAGAAGAACCTTAAGAGTAAAGAAAAGAACACACCTAAACAAACAGATTGAGAGGATGGAAATAGAGAACAGACAGAACCAGTGCAGAAAGTTTTACAAAGAGGTTAAACTAGAGAGAAGAGGATCAAACATGAAAACAGTTGGTTTTGTGAAAAAGGAAGCGGGAGAATTACTTACAGAGGAGCAAGGCATCATCAGATGATGGAAAGAGTATTTTGAAACTTTGCTTAATACACGCAACGAAGAAAATGAAGAAGTGGCGAAGCATCAAACAGCGGAACTAAAAATCGGTATAACAACACTGGAAGAGGTCAAAGAAGAAACAAAAGCGCTGAAAAGTGGAAAAGCTCCAGGAAGTGATGGCATTGAAGCGGAACTAATGAAAAAGGGTGGGCCTAAACTACATGCCAAATTTACATTAAAATAATGATTTGGGAAGAAGAGAAGATGCCGGGTGAGTGGAGCGGGAGCATGATTATTCCAGTGCATAAAATCGGAGATAAATAGCCATGTAGTAATTATAGAAATACTTCACTAATCAATGTTGCGTACAAAATATTATCCATTGTACCATTGAAAAGATTAACGCCATTCACAGAAGAAATACTGGGAGACTACCAATGCGGCTCTAGACTTGACAGATCAACCATTGATCAGATATTTCTCATTAGACAGATACTTGAGAAATATTGGGAGTTTAACCAAGATGTGCACCAGATATTCGTACATTTTCAACAGGCCTATGATTCCATTAACCGGAAAGTGCTATGATCAGCAATGGCCCAAATTGATATCCCAAAGAAATTGGTGTCAATGACGCAGATGTGCGTCAGTAACTCTTAAGTACGAGCAGGATGTCACAGCTCAGAAACATTTAATATTAATTCGGGCTTAAGACAGGGAGACCCACTATCCTCCCTGCGATTCAACCTAGCTTTAAAATAGTAAATGCGAAAAGTTGAAGCAGACTATAAAGTCCTCGGCACGAGGATGTTCTAGCATTCGCTGACACGTCGATACCATAGCTCAATCAACGCGATATGTATGTGGAATTTTCTGTCGTTTTGAGAAAGCTGCACCGCAAATGGGCCTCAAAGCCAACGAGGACAAGACGAAATATATGGTAATGTCAGGAAATGCCAGAAATAGGGTCAGGCAGAACGTCTATATTAACGACCACAACTTTTAAATTGTAAAGGAAATTACCCGCAGCCAGAATAGACACGGCAAACAAAACCTTTTACTCCATTCAACACTTGATACAATCTAAGTTTCTTTCCAGGAATACTTAAATTCGCGTTTACAAAACCATAATCCGCCCTGTGGTGACATATGAAAGCGAGACTTGGACTCTTAACCAGAAAGGCACGAATAAACTGCTGGTATGGGAACCTATAATTCTACGAGCCATTTACGGCCCTTGTAAGAATGCTAACACGCAAGAATGGAGGCGTCGACATAATCATGAACTCCAACAACTATTTGTGAAAGAGAGCCTTACTAGGCATATAAAGGCTAATAGGCTTAGATGGGCAAGTCATAGGAGCGATGATCAGAGCCTTGTTAACACAGCTTTTTGGGAGAGACTGGTTGGAAGAAGACCAGTGGGGCGCTCCAGAAATCGATCGATGGAGGGACGCTGTAATGGCAGACCTTACCAGGATGAGCATTAGACTGTGGGAAATAGAGGCACAAGACCGCCAAGTATGGAGGGCAATAGTGAATGCGGCCCAGACTCACGACAAGTTGTAGAGCCAAACAAGAAAAAGAAGATGACGTAGAAACCTCTCGGTATGGTGATACTGACAGAAAGGTGAGATACCAAGCATAATTTGAAAAATAAAATAAAAATAACAAATCGATAATGAAAAGAAGCATAGAGATTAAAGCTCATTCATGATTACTAAAAACAAATGAGATGAAATATTTTCACAGAAAAGTGCTACTGAGCATCCTACATTCAAGATGGCGTCGGTAAAAGACGTGTCCGAGTTTGATCCAACAGAAAACGGGTATTTTGCCAGTTGCAAGAAGAAAGTAAATGGCAAGAGACTGGAAAGAAAAAATGAAAATCTTAAGAAAAACACGATTAATATGTTCAGAACATGACGCGGGTCAGAGTCCAAAACACGTTTCAACTGAAAATAGCAAGGAAAAGGACATCGAAATTGTCTACCTCAAAATATTAGTGGACGAATTAAGAAGTAAAAACCAAATCCTTGAAGAAAATAACTCTCTGCTGAAAGAAAAAATGAGTGATTTAGAAAAAAAAACTCAAATGGCAAACAAAGAACAAAAACAAACCACGACGCGGGAAGAAGTGGCGGAAAACGGTTCGTCTTCGCTTTCACCTTGGCAGCCACAACCAAAACGAGCAAAGTAGCAACAGAAACGTCGACCGTTGCTAAAAATCATCGTGCACTGAAACAGCCAAACAGATCACTGATTAAATCGCCCATCCCTAAAATTCTGGAGGAGGGATCTGGAGAGACAGATGTAGGGAGTGAGGTTAAGGAAGTTGTAAACAAAGCCAAAACAAATGTTTGCAGTTCCGGAAACAATGGAAGCAGGAAGAAGTCTGAAAATGACGATACAGAGGTGCTTTCTCAAGACACTTGGACAACCGTAGATAGGCGCAAGAACCATAGACAAAACATAGAACCCCGAAGCAGACCCAGACCGATTCAGGGTAGCAAAGAGGGCACCGAGCAGTTGGTAATAGCCACTATCTACACCTGGCTCTGTGTATCTGGTTTTACACCTAATACGGGGCCACAAGATCTCATAAACTACTCAAATAACAATGGCTGGCAGGGAAAACATTACATGTGAGAAAATTAAGACCAAAAAAGACAAAACATTCAGCTGTTTTAAACTTGGCGTTTTAAAGGAAGCCAAAGATATCATTCTAAATGCAGCTTACTGGCCAAAAGGGATAAGAATAAATCATTTTTTAAACCTGAAGAGAGTAGTATTCCAAAGGAAGTAGATAACAGTGAAGTAAAGTCCACATGAATTTAAAAGGGACAAAAGAGCTGTTGAGTCATTGTCAATCCGCAGAATGCCAATATTGAAATCCCCTGCTAAAAAAATTAGAGCATTTTCATGACACAATTTAGACAAAATAGCTTCGAATATGTTTAAAAATAGGGTCACAGAGGCAGATGACGAACGATAGATTGACAATACAACAACATGATTACAATTTCAACAGCAGCGCATTCACATACTTTTTCTTGTGAGTAACCAGAGAGGTCACTTCTCTTCTTCCATGCATATCCCTCCCTGATGTAGATAGCTGTTCCACCATAGCCAGCTGCACGACAAAAGCTTGCTGCCAAGCTATAATATGCCAAGTTAAAGGCACCAATCTGTTCAGCGCTCTTTCAGTACTCCATGACAGCGAGTTCTAGACATTTGTGTTCATTAACCAACAACTGTAACTGGTCTAAGCAATTCCCTATGGATCTGACATTGTGGTGTAGTATGGACGCTAGGTTTCTCAGGTTTAAAAAATCATTTATATGGACACCCTCTGGCCAGAAGTTAGCATTTAACACAGTTGCTTTATCTTGCACCGGTATGGCAATCTTGAAGCAGCTGTATCTTTGTTTGGATTTGGTTCTTAAGACTTCGCATTCTGCATTTTCAATCCCATTGGTCTTAATGTAATCTAACACTTCGGTGGCATTGGTTTCAGCTGTCAAACGTGAGACAAATAAC
Source organism: Pissodes strobi (assembly GCA_016904865.1). Lineage (NCBI taxonomy): Eukaryota > Metazoa > Arthropoda > Insecta > Coleoptera > Curculionidae > Pissodes > Pissodes strobi. The sequence continues at coordinate 1,770 of JAEQML010068910.1, read as the reverse complement.
CACACTGTATTGGAACCCCGAAATACCCTTAAGTTGGTCTCATATTTGCGACTTCCTTCTATGCCGTCATCCACTCTTCTTCATTTGTCGATACCGGGGCCGGGGATGAAATTAAAATAATTTCATCACCTGCATCACCATCAGGCAGAATTTTGTTTTCATTTTTACTGTTTTTGGGGTTAGGTTTGTTTCTTGTCAAGTCTCTCTCTTCATCCGCTGTGGCATGGACTTGAATCACAGGGCTGTTGTTGCTACCAGTTGCTGTTGCTATGGGTATTTTCACTTTGTGGTTGCTATACTTTTCAGGCCCAATCATGAGAGAAGAGATGAGCCTAACTTCACGATTGTTGACATCGTTATTGGGTGACGGCAATGGCGGCGGATGATCAGCTGATGGCTTAGAACCGTAATTTTCTCCTTTAGCAAGCAGGTATTTTCGTGTAGAATTCGGTTTTTATCCTGCATTTCGTCAACTAGCACCCTTAATAATGCTTTTTCATTATCCTGCTTTTCAGATGTTAGAACTTCATGGTTTTCGGATTCGTGATTGTACACGGCTGATTTTCTGGATGGCGATTGCCGCAAACATGCGGGGTGGAAGATTTCACAGCACTTTACACATTTCACTTAGTTTTCTACGTGTTTATTGCAATGGTGCATATTTTTTCATTTCTTTTAGGGTCAATAAAATCTACTGGCGCCATCTTGGAACGAATATCGTGCTTGGACGGTACCTTCTCAAAACACCACTCGCTGCCATCACAGAAACCAAGACGAAGGCCAATCTTCTGAAATTCTTTAATCAAGAAGTGATTGTTAGGAAATACATTGCGCACAAGCCATATAGTTCCATATTCTACCACAAGAGAGTGTTCAGCTGATTCAAACCATGCAAACATACATCTACCTTAATTGGCATATTAAACTAAGTTTTCTACTGCTGTGCTTGCATAAAAATAATCATAGTAATAATATATGTTTTAATTTTTAATTTCATGTCATACAGCAAAACAAACAACACAATCTCAGGCACAATTTTTAATATACTGTTCAACTATTGTCTAAGTTATTTCATATTGTAATCTACTAAAATGCATAAGCTACTAAACAAATATCACCCTGTCGCAAGTTTGAACTTGAACTTGGAGATTGTTATATAAACATTAAAGGCAAACCATAAACAACGCGAGCAATCAACGGGAGCGACTTTCAACCTTAAGCATGCCATGATCATCACTTTCTTTAGTATAAATACGCTAACGAACCATAAGTTCTTCAGACTTTAGTCTCACTTCCAGCTCCCAAGGTTAGTCACTTGACGACTGCCTTCTGGGTTCTATCCGCTCCTAAAGTTAGCCATACGACTGCTTTAGGTTTTAGTCCTTTCCTTCCAAACCTGGTACCGGTTAGTCACTTGACGACTGCTAGGACCAGGGGTTACACAACCTCCATAGTAAAGTCTTGACAAGAAGTTTGTTAGAGTGTTGAGAAAGACAAGTGTCTAAATAGTCAGTTAAAAAGTTTAGTGAAAACTCTTAGTGCTCTTAAATAAAACCCAACTCTTAAGAAAAACTGTAAATTATAAGACAGTAAACAAAGACCTATAAACAGTACCTCAAATCGAGTATAATAGAATCTCATTTTTTCTGACCAATAATTATTGTTAAAGTTTTCTCGTTAATACATTGTTATTGTTATAAACTAAACGTGCTTACTTTATCACCTCTTCTTACCCCACGTAACGCGATCCCGGTCTACCTCAGTTACCCC
>MU194773.1:0-16628 GCA_016904865.1 Pissodes strobi | reverse complement strand
TAATGGGATATGTTACATCTAGCTATATTAAAAGCTTAATGCTCGTGTTGAAAGGTGGTTCACTAAACAGTCTTATTAATAAACTACCTTTTGAATTACACATTCCATCATACAAATATTGTGGTCCAGGAACAAAACTTGTTAAACGTCTTGAGCGAGGAGATAAGAGTAAAAATCCTTTAGACGAAGCTTGCAAAGAACACGATATTGCTTATTATAAATTTCCCGACTTGAAGAATCGCAATAGGGCAGATCAGTTATTAGCGGAAAGAGCTTTTCAAAGATTTAAATCGAGTGACGCTTCTTTAGGCGAACGATTGGCCGCACTAGGAATAGCGGGTATTATGAAAACTAAGTCTAAGTTAGGTATGGGTATTCAAAAGAGAGGAAAAGGAATAAAAAAAGCAAAGGAATAAAATTGAAAAAACGAAAAAGAACTACCAGGACTATCTCATTTCAGTCAGCGTTACGAAGGGAAAAGGGGGATATTGGGAAGAAAATACAAAAATTTACGAATTGCGGCATCTATCAGTAAAGGAAACGTAAAGGTAAAACAACCTGCTAAAAAAATTATCCCAATTCCAAAATTCGGTGGTTTGTTACCGCTAATTCCAATATTTGCAGCACTCTCTGCATTGGGAGCACTAAGTGGGGGAGCTGCAGGAATTGCTTCATCAATAAATGCGGTTAAAGTGCAAAAAATAAACTTGAAGAACAAAAAAGACATAATAAGGCTATAGAGCAAATGTCAGTTGGTAAAGGTCTTTTTTTGCGACCTTATAAGCAAGGTTGTGGATTATATTTGAAACCCTATGCAAAAAACTGTTAAATATGCTACCTCGCATACCACTTTCAAATTTTGAGTTAAAAAAATATGTGAGGCTTTTGAAAATCCCTAATTTTCGAGGAATATTTATGCGTAATAAACTACCAAAAGTTATAAATAAAGTTGAATGTGCTATTATTAATTTGGATGATCAATATGGTCCAGGAACTCATTGGACAGCTTATGTAAAGCACGGTAAACAAATTATTTATTTTGATAGTTTTGGAGGTTTAAGACCACCTGCAGAAATAATATCATACTTCTTTAGCGATGGTAGCAGAAATGACATCTTTTATAATCATGAATCCTATCAATCATCAATTTGTGGGCAACTTTGTCTACAATTTCTTTATATAAACATGTAATTATGAACTATTCTTTATTTTAAAGAGGTTGTGGGAACTGACATGTCATTTACAATAGCTCTTTCTGCACAAAGTAGAGAACTTTTTGCAGCATTTAATCCACCAATTTACTTAGATGAAGACTCAGATTATGTTATAGGACTAACAAATTTTGAAACTTTTAATGCCATTCCCAACATTGATGAAACTAATAACAAACTGTATTACGGGAATTCAAACGATTATGTTGAAATACCTGCTGGTAGTTATGAAATAGGCGATATAAATAAATTTCTACAAAATATTTTTGATAAAAAAGGAATATCTTTTCACTTATATGCTAATCATAACACTTTACAATCTGAAATTAAATCTACGGCTGATATTACATTTAAAGATGGAACTATTGGAAAAATTTTAGGATTTAAAAACCAAACTATTAAAGGTGATGGAAAAAGTAAATTATCAGACAATCCAGCTGAAATTATAAAAGTTAATTCCTTATGTATAGATTGCAGTATTGCTGAAGGTTCCTATCTGAACGGAAGACCTGTCCATATTATACATCAATTTTTCCCAAACGTTTCGCCAGGATTTAAAATAATTGAAAGTCCTCAAAATATTATTTATTTTCCGGTAATAGTGAAAGCAATAGACAAAATTACTGTTAAAATATTAGATCAGAATTTAGATTTTGTTACTTTTCGAAAAGAAACTGTTTCACTAAGATTACATGTAAAAAAACTAAATTCATAATGGTTATTTTTTATAATAGAAACGATATTCAATCAACAGCCAATATTCAACAAATTCAAAAAACATATAAAGCTAAACATAATAAAGTTAAGTTTAGTAGTCGTGTCAACGCTAATAGATTAACAAGTACAAACAAACAATTTCTTAAATCATTTGGACTTAAACTTTTAAAATGAGTATACTTAATGTTAGCGAAAAACTTTATATTGACAATTCTATTACTCACTCAGAGTTGCACTCTTATGAGCCATATTTACCAACAAAATTAAGCAACAATGATGAAATACTAATTCCCGTTCATGAAATTGAAAAGTATACTCTTCTCTGCGAAAGTTTTCTTTACATAGAGGGAAAATTATCTAAAGCAGATGGAACAGTTTCTAAAACACTATCTCTTGTAAACAATGGGATAGCATTTCTCTTTAGAGAAATGAGATATCAGTTGAATGGGATACTATAGATTCTATAAGGGATGTTGGTTTAACATCCACTCTAAAAGGTTACCTCTCATATAATACAAATGAATCTGACAAATTAAAAAATGCAGGATGGTCACCAAAGATAGCAAATACATTAGTTGATGAAAAAACTGGTTCATTTAATGTTTGCATTTCTCTTAAAATGTTAATGGGTTTCTTTGAAGACTATAGGAAAGTTATATTAAACGCAAAACAGGAGCTAATAATTGTGCGAGATAACACTGACAATAATGCTATTATAACTACCGATCCAAGTGAAATACCAAAAATTACTCTTCACAAACTAACTTGGAATATACCACATATTTCAGTAGCAATCCCTCAAGAATTATCATTAACAAAAATTATTGATAAGGGAACAGATTTAGTTATTGCATTTAGAAGTTGGGAATTAGTTGAATATCCGGAACTGTTGAAAACATCCAGACACAATTGGCCTGTTAAGACATCTACTAGAGTTGAAACTCCTCGTCATGTTATAGTTGCGTTCCAACAGGAGAAGAGAGATTCGAAAATATCAAATATGAGTGAATTTAATGATATAAACTTGAGAAATATTAAAGTTTTTTTGAATTCTGAAAGATACCCCTATAATGATCTTCTCCTGGACATAAGTAATAATAAATATACTATATTGTATGAAATGTATTCCCAATTTCGATCTTCTTACTATGCAAAAACCGAAGAACCTTTATTTGACCCAAGCGATTTTAAATCAAAAGCTCCTATTGCTTATATAAATTGCTCACATCAAAAGGAATCTTTACAAGCTGGACCTGTAGAAATGAGAGTAGAATTTGAACTAAACAAAGATTTAGAAAAAGATACTTCAGCGTATTGTTTAATATTACATGATAAAGTTTTCACTTACAACCCACTCACTAAACTTGTTAAACAACTTTAATTTTCAAGTTGCTTTTAATATTACATTTCACCCCCACCCTCTTGAAGCACTACATTTATTTAACATTTGAACAAATATTTCTTAGTTGTATAAGATCATTTAAAGATAGAGCAACTCTAAGCAGGTTCTTAATATAGTTCATGAAGTAATGATCTTACAATAGAAATTAGACATTTTCATTAAAAATTTAGAAGAACTGAAAAAACGTATTGAATCATATTCCAATAAAAACTTTGTGTTTAAAAAATTTGCAACTTTAAAAATATGAGATTAGTTTTGGATATTCAAGCGTTCAAAGATGAAAAGAATAAATTTCTACCTAAAGAATTAGCTGCCTATGATGGAGAAAAAATTAGTCATTATGTTTTCAAGCAACCATTTTCTTTGAATTCTCTTTCTCCTGAAGCGCACAAGCAAGCTGTATGGTTAATGAAAAATCACCACTGCATTAATTGGAATATCGGCTATACCCCACTACACCACTTTTCAACAATTGTAAAAATATTGACTGAACAAGCGCAATTTGTTTACGTTAAAGGAAACGAAAAAGCAGATTACCTAAGAAAATATTCCAGCAAACCAATAATTGAATTAGATGAACAACCAATTTTAATTGCTTCAACACCTAAATGTTTTTATCATTTAAAGTCACCATCTATGTGTGCGCTTTCAAATGTGTTTTATATTTATACATTTTTTTTATGAATGAATAAAAAAATAAATTTATTTAACTTTGTTTTATTAAATACATTTCATTTCTCACATTTAAATTTCCTAATACACACATATATTCTTATAATATAATTTTAACATATTAAGTTCCAATACAAACTTTACTCTGTCTTTGTTCTTTAAGAACTCGCTACACACTTGTACACCTTTTTTACAAAACTCAGCATGTTGCATATAGTTCTCATACCACAGTATATCTTGAGCTTCAGCATCATTTCCCGCAAGCGCATAAAACCGCGAACAGGCTTCCGACATCAAAAAGTTTTCATAAAGTTCTAACACAAAGTTCTCCATATCTTACACAAATACTTCAAATTGAAGTTCTCCCAATTCTTCTTCTGCCAATTTTATCACATCTAATATAGTTGGATCTCCTATATATTTCTTCAAACCAACCACTTCAACAAAAAATCCCAATTGTTTCAGTTCAACTACAAACTGCAATACATTGAAATTTTCGAAGTATTGAGCACAAGCGGACGCACCTTTCGAATAATGTTCCGCAAACTCACAATAAAAGTCAACATATTCTGGTCTGCTATGCATAGCATTATAATAATTATCTGAAGTTAATTGGCTAAATTCTTCAGGTAACTTTTTCACAGCCTCATCCATAACTGTTAATGTATATAACTAACAGCGACTGAATGATCGTAAGTATCAATGTTTCTTATAAACAGAAAATTCCCTCTTATTACCACATTAATGTTCTGGGAATGATATAAACTATTTCATTATCTTCTTCATTATTATCACCATCTAGAATAGTTTCAAAAATATCTGCAACTGATTTAGTTTCTTTCACAATAGCTCTTTTTAGCTCTTGATTAGTATATTTTATATTAATGTAATCACAATGACTTCTCCACAATGGACAAACATCCTTCGTTTTTAACCATTCTGTCAAGCAATCTAAACAAAATTTGTGTTCACACCAATTTGGTGTGCAAATGTTTTCTCTTTCCAAAGAACTAAAACAAATAGGGCATTCCTCTTTCAAATGCACTTAACTTTTTTTCTTTTTTGAACTAACTGTTTCCGAACTAACTATTTCTGAATAGACTCTCTTGAGTACTCGATTTCTTAATTTGAGTTCTTCCATTGAAAACTAAACTGTGAAGTGAAGAAACATACAGAACTGCTGGTTTTATTATGTTTATTTAAGAGGGGAGGGGAAAAGTCAGGGTCAGGGGCAAGGTCAACATATATGTAGATAAGGATAGGAAATGTATTAATTACATGATGAGAAAGACTCCTCAGTAAGCAAAAGAGAGAGAGCCCTCACGGAGGATAAGGTAATTACCTCCTTCGTGAGGACTCACTCTCGTTAACACACTACTTATTGAAGCCTTTATAGGTATCTGAGGCTATTTTCGCGGCCAACATGACAGTGCCATGTTGGCCCCGAAAGCCAAATTGCTCAGGGGGGAGAATTTTTCGATCCTCAATGGCTCTATTTAGCCTTGATAGAATAATTCGTTCGGCTACTTTACCTAAGGTGTTAAGTAATGCTATTGGCCTGTATGAGGCGGGAAGGGTTAGGTCTTTCCCTGGTTTAGGGAAATGTACTATGCGCGCTACCTTCCATGGTTCAGGGAAGTGTTGCAATCGGATGATCGCGTTAATTACATGCATATATTGGACGAGGGTTTTCTTAGGTAGATTTTTTAGGACTATATTCGGAATGGTATCCGGGCCGGGCGATTTGTTTCTCGGAAGACGGCTAAGAGTCTTGCGGATTGCCGCAGGGGTAGTTTTGAGCTTATCGAGTACTAACGGAGGAATAGGGTACTTGGTATTTCGAAAGATAGAGATAGTGTTAGTGTATAGCTGTTGTTCAGGCAGAGTATCCGGTGTCTCGCTATAGACGCCCTCCAGATAGTCCGCGAAGGCTTCCGCTTTTCCTAGATCATCTATGATGTCTAGACCACGATGTCTTATCTCAGGAATTTGCGCGTAACCTCCGCGGACTCGTTTGACAAGCTTCCATAGCGGGCCATCATCTCTGCTTACACTGTTTATGTAGTTTAGCCAGGTTTGATTCCTGTGCTCTCGGATGAGTACCTTGATTTCCTCCGTCAGCGCATTGATACGCGCGGTTCCTGCTCTAGTCCTATTTCTTTGCCATCTTCGTCGAAAGCGGTTTCTAAAGGAAATGAGATTCAGGATATTTTCGGGAAGGGATTCAGTCCAGGGTTGTATATTAACCCTGGGACACAATGCATCACGGATGCGCTGGATGTTTGTTGTTAGAGTACTGACTTCGTTTTCTAGTTCCTGAACAGTCTCCATTTGCCCGGGAACAACCGTCAACTCATTCAGCCTGGCTCGGAACATCCTCCAGTCAACATTCCTGTACGAAACGGCGGTGTCGCTCGTCGGGGGGACCCTATGGTAGAGGCCAATCTTGACTGGGAGATGGTCCGAGTTTAGAGTATTGAGCTCTTGCAGTCGAGTGGTTCGTATTGCACCCCGGGTAATAGCGATGTCCAGGAACGAGTCAGAACGTAGAAAGGTGGGATTTGGAGTTCTATGATAGGACATCTCCAGGTCGTTATCGATTACTCTTTTGAGCAATCTGCCCTTGGCATTGGTTACGCCGCCCCAATAAGCATGAGTGGCATTAAAGTCGCCAATAAGTAAAGATACTTTATTCTGCGGGAGCAGTGCAAAAAAGTCGCGGTCCTAGGCGCGTAACCGCCGCAGATACGTAGGCCGCTCTCCATCTCGATGCAAACGGGTTCTATTGCAGTTCTAAGGTTTCGTATCCTTTTATAGCGGAGCGACCTATGTACGAGACAGGCCACGCCTCCTCCGATTCCATCGGGCCTATCAAATCTCTCTATGTTATAGTGTTTGATTTTTAAAGTATAGTCTGGTGTCAGTCGTGCTTCAATGAGAAAAACGACCTGAAAATTGGACGAATACATGAAATTACGAAACTCGCCCACTTTAGACCTGATACCGTTACAATTCCAGCATGCAGTGTAGAGCATTTACACATTAAATGTGTTATACTCGTGTGAGAAAAAGCGCAGAGATGCCTGTTGATCTCTGCCTTGTTCCCTCTGCATGCTTCTAGCATGTTAGAGTAATGCTCTAGAGCTAGAAATAGCTGTTCGAGGTTAACTAAGGAGTTGATTTTGTTTACAACATTGCTAAGGTTAGACATCATACTAGAAATGTTACTATTATTTACAGAATTTACATCAGGGTCGCGAGCAGTACCACTAACCTGTACATTGTTGCTAGAGTTGACGTTTTGGGGCTCCTACCTGCGGCGTATCGTGGGGAATTGTCTTGAGTATTCGTCTTCTCGTTGGCCATTGCTTAGGCCTTGGCCCCGTGGGCCGTCAGCTACGTGTTGCGTCCTCGGGTCTCTCCAAGCAGGTTTCGCCGGGGGTGGTGCAGGGCGAAATGTCTGCTTGGGCTTGGCTGTTGTCGTGGTTTGTAGCATGTTTACTTTATATACGAATACAGGACATTCCACGTCGATGGAACGGTGCGAGCCGCCGCAATTAACGCACTTTAGAAAGTCCTGATTGCAGTTAACAATTTCGTGGGGACCGGCGCATTTGCTGCAGGCAACACGGCGATTGCAGTATGTTTTTGCGTCTCCGTATTGCTGGCAGTTCTTGCACTGCAGCACCGGTTTCCCTGAACGCCGGGTTTCCCAGCTTATCCTGACATCATTATTTAGTTTTTTGACTGTGTAGTTCGTGCCTAACACAACCAAATACATCGGCACTCTCGTCTTCCGCATTTCGAAGACATTTTTCGGTTTGATATCGTACTCGTCGGAGAGAGCTTCCGTTATGTCTTGAGGTTTTATGTCCCCGTCCAACCCTCGGAGAACAAAGGCTCGCGTTTTCTCTTGTGCCTCGGCATAAGTATGATATTCTGTGTGCTCATGTTCGAGAGATCTTTTTAGGGTGTGGAGAAGATCATTTGTCGTTTCACAATACACTATCACTGAATTTTTAGTGTATTTCAGTTGATAGCGTGAAATTCTCATTGTTTTCAGATCTTCGCGTAGCTGTTTGTGGTCCTGTGGCCTACCCTTGATGACCACAGGAGGGGGGGTTGGGCTTTCGTTTTTGGGGGGGCTTTACCCTTACGGCTCTGATTTGCCCTCTGTCTGGCGCTTGCCGAAGCTGTCGTTGAGGCCACGCTTACCGTGTCCTCGTCTTCTGTTGGTATGTCTTCTAGGGGCTGATATTGATTGTTGGTGGGTATGGGGGGTTGGCCCATGTCCAGAGTGGTTATCTTGAAGTTTTTCTTGAAGGGAATCTGGCGAAAAGGCGTTTTGAAAACGTCCTTCTCGCTTGTCTGAATCAGGAGAGCAGGATTCCCAGGAGGAGGCGAGGCCAGAAAATTGGAACCGCCTTCTTGCCCTGTTGTTGATACTGTCGAAGTCGATGCTTCTTTCGACTTTTCTTCAGGTGTTGCATGTTTTGCCTTTTTTGTGTATCGGTCAAGGTGACCTTCTGCTTTTTGGAAGGCTCACCCAGCATGTTCGCTGGGCTTGCCTTTTTCTTCCCGGTGTCTATTTTCGCTTTTATGCTTTTGATTCTAGTCGGATGAGTGTCTTTATAATGTTGTCGGATTCTTGTGGTAAGTCATTTTGGCTAAGATCGCAAATACTTCTTAATTTTTCTGTGTCCAGTCTACACTGGACGCAGATTTCAGCGTAACTTTGGGAACGATTTCTCAATTTTAAAATATTTGAGTCGGATACTTTCAAGTCGGAGTTCGACCCGAACGAAATGTTGGACATATTGTCCTCGTCCTCCGTGATTTCGCCCATTATGGGCTTTGTTGCCGGGGTTACGTCCCCGGCGACTAAGAAAAAGTAGTAATTACGCTCTAATTTGTATATCTAAGTAGAAGTACCCGGAATAAGCGAAAGTTTTTGCGGAACGTAAATAAACAAATATTTATTTGGCAATTTTTTGTCGCGATAAACGATTTAAATCTCGCTTGGCTCGATTGCACAGGGAACCAATTGACCAGTTCTTCGATCGATGCGCGATCGAAGAATAAAACATGTTCCCGAACTTCCAAATCCTTGCAGAGTAAATGTAAGATGTGAGTAGTGCAACCATTTGTAACATTTATTTCTGTTCTCTTTCTGTTAGTCTTTTATCTGGCTTCTCATTGCATTCATATAGCTGCGTTCTCTGTGCTTACTACACAGTTATGGTCAGTCTTTAATGTTTGATCAAATTTATTGGAAGTTCTATTAAATATACAGATGTATGGGGCTTTCCAAACGTGTCTATTGTGAATATCAAAAACGCCTTTCCATTTTTTATACTTACGATAGAACACGCTATTGGTTCGTTGTACACTTTGTACCATCCACCCAATGACAAACAAGCTGAACTAACTCATAAGGTTTTAAAACATTTACTTTTTCTTCGTTACATACACATATCCAGAACGTAAAAGTGCAATTGCTTTTTTAACTTCCGGTTGTTCAATACATGTGAAACTACTGTTTGTAGCCTAAAGAGCTCTAGCAAATTTGCTTATCGATTACGTACAGTTTACGAATGTAAACTGTAGTTACATTTCAAACTAGTCCTGAACAAATAGTGGCAGTAGCACTATCAATATCATTATCATCACTCAATAAAACAGTATCTTTGAGAATCATGGATGAATTTTACGATTCATTATCATCAGTTTCTTTTTCTGCAACTGTTTCAGTTTTGTCACATCTCCCCGAACGGGTTTCTTTCCATTCCTTGCATTTCCGACCTACATTTTTTGCATATTGCCAAATAGGATCATTTTTTCTACAACCACTTCTACGAAACATATGAAAAACGTTATACACGACGGGCCGAAACACGAGATTCGATACTTATCGGCGGACAGTAAATTAAGAATTAAAAAATAACGTGAGTTTCCGGTTCGCGTCATCCGCACATTATAAAGGCAGACGCAGTTTCTTGTTCTGACTGGAACGGTCGGTAGAGAATTTTCATGCAAGAACAAGTTTAATTGGATGTCGCAGAGAAATTATTCCAATTGGAAATACAAGAATTTTTGGTTTAAAAAAAAACAGATAAATCAATAAAAACAAAAAAAAAACGTGTTTTTAAAAAATAACGTGATTTTTAATTTTTTCACTAAAAACATGATTGTTTACAACCCTGCCTATAATATATTATATGTTTATGAAAAGCTTATGTGAGCCCGAACGAAATACGAGAGTATATACCCGATTTAAAAAATCACATGTTTGCGTCATATCTCAAAAATTATTAGAAAAAATGGCAAGTTTTTTTTTATGACAATGACACACACACACACACACACTAAAGGGAGATACTATGGCACTCGACGAGCGGTGTATGTTGTAATTTGGGGGAAACAGATGTCCTGGGAGTGAGTTCCACAGCGATGAAGTGCGCTAGACGAGGGAGTCCTTGTAAAGCGATGATCTAGGTGATTCCAGTTGTACAACGAACGGGTGCGTTCTTGTCGTCTGTCGTGACAGTCTGATAGGCGTTGCTGGGGGCGGGATGAGGCGGGCAAAATCCTGGGAACATCTGCCGTGAAAATATCTGTAAAACAGGGATATCTCGGCCACATGTCTGCGGTGTTCCAGATTATCCAGATCCCGGATCATCTCCGGGTCGCCGACGAGATGCACAGCTCTCTTCTGAATGGAATCTAGCAGATTTAGGGTGTGCTTCGATGCGACACCCCAGATGTGTGAGCAATATTCTAAGCACGGTCTTATTTGCGCATTGTATAGCAACAGCAGCTGCTGCGGTGTATACAGTTTTTTGTTACGAACGAAATAGCTTCTGCGAGGCTGATTTTGCGATGTTAGCAACGTGGTCATGCTAGGACATATTGCTGTTGACCGAGACACCCAGTAGTCCGATTGACGAGGATGTAATTTTTTACTTTCCAAGTTAAAGCATAACGGAGCTACGAAGGATGTTCAAAAAGTGCAAATTTCCAAATTCGTCGTATCTTAAAAACGAAGGGCCAATGAAAAATGTGTTTGCAGCATCTTTCATTTCACAGTTGATCGAGTAGTTAAAGTGGCCCAAAGTACTGCATTTAGTAAGTAAAATTTGAAAGAAGGCAAGAAACGAGTATATCTAAACAGAATATTGTTACAACATTATTCCAAGAAACGGAAAAATGTTCTACCATACTTCTTCACAACAAATGTGGTTTACAAATGTAAAATTGTTCCCAATATAATATATTCGGCCAGGTAGCTCAGAATGTCAGACGGTATTCTACCCTCGAACATAAACAATACCCTTCACGATTTGTCCTGCCTTGCAGTAAGTAGTGGATATTTTCTAGATATTAATTGATTCCTCTCATTTGCACGATGCATCAAGTAGGTAAATGGTACCTTTCTTTTAACTCCTATAACCAGATATACGATTTTTCTGCTTCAGTTATCCAGTAATGTGCCATATTGTGTAAACACCACCATAAAATAAACGCAAAAAATATTTTCTCATAAAAACGTTTGGATATACTCCAAGCGTTAATAAGTAACGTTAGATAATCCTTGTGAAAATTTATAAAACATGCCATTTCTGAACATATTAAAGGACATAATTAGATAAGTACCATTATTCCCACACTCAGTTCAAAGCTTAACCTTTGTATAAGGAATATATAATGGCTTAACTTACCTTAATATCAGTAGGCATATTTTCAGTATTGCGATCACAGGCTAATCCATCGATATTTTGCAAAACATTACTCTCATCTGATTGAATTTCATTTTTTACTGTATCACTTCCTACAGTCTTAACGAATATGTTTTTATGTATTGATATTTTTTTCTTCAAGACGGTATCCGATTTTAAAATAATTTTACGAAATTTATGAAATAAGTGCAGTTTTCCTAAACAGATAGAACAAATCTCTTTTGGCAAAGGATCATCCCTTGAAAGCTGAAATGTTAAAGTATTTTATTTATAATCAAATAAGAACAAACTTTACTGTTCAATAATTAAAGAGAATAAAATCCTACTTTTAAGACTATAATATTGGCTCTACATAACTCAAGAATTCTAGTCTCGAGTAAAAACCCCATGGACGTCCAATACTGGCCGTATTCTGGCCACCAGTTTCACTTTAAAAAAGAAAAGATTTTTTAGATAATTTAAAAAATATACATTTGGTGCCTGATGTTTTTTTGTTATATCCAAAACGGTAAGTTATGAATTATTTTATTGCTTTATGGGACCTTTTAACTTTGATTATATATTATTATATTCTTTAGATTACAGATTCCATCGGCTAGGAGAAGTGACAGGATTCCAAAAAATTTATTCATCTAGTTTGATTCTAATTTTTGAATTTATTGTCTGTGTTTTTATTAATATTTTCGTAAAATAATAATGAAATTACTACTATCTCAACAGCTACTTGGGGAGCCCACGGGTGTCAGTTACCTGGCAGTAGAGTGAAAATGCCATATTTCCTGCGTTAAAGGGGACACCCATGAAAATTAGACAAACAAGAACCCACGGAAAAATGCCGCTACATGGGGATCGCCAGTGACAACAGAACGTTGAACAGGCGGACGTCTGACAAGACAACAGAACGTTGAACAGGAGGACGTCTGACAAGACAACAGAACGTTGAACAGGCGGACGTCTGACAATAAAAATGCTACAGCGGAAGCTACTTTCGAGAACTGGATTTTTACAAAATCAGATATTGTTGGTCATGGGAGTCATGGAAGATAATATAATGCGAAACAGCGAAATTGACCATGTTCATATGAAAAAAAAAACTATATATGGAACAAGTCTTCAGATATTTGTTCTCTCTGAAATACAAAAGCTCAATTTTTACATTTACCATAAGCAACGGCGAACGTGAATGAACACAATATCTTTCAAAGGCATGCCAACAATAATAAAGTAATAAAGCATACCAAGACAATTTACCTCCTACTGATTGGCTAACCTGAAGTGGAACATTTTGAACTACTCAAACCAGAAATTAAAGATATCGACGAACCTAAAAACAATCATCAAGAATACTCGGACAAACGGCATAAAGAACAATACTGTCACGGGAACCGGCCTTTTGACCAAAATAAAGAGGGCCATGGCCGTAATAGCTGCCCGAAGTGTTTTGTAGGGACAACCGACGATCACCAATGCAGGACGAACCCAACACCGCATGGCATGAAATGATGAAATGAACCGCCGCCGTGTCATATATAAAGAACAACAGACTAACACCACACACGAAATACAGAAAATCAAAGAAGGTGCTGCAAATGATCTAAGAAATAAAGAAGATATAGAAACAAACAAAAAGGTGCGTACAGACCTGACGCGACGCGCGCGCGACAGTCCAAAATTCCTAGGTGTGGACGGGCAGCGCGCGCGGCGCTAGCGCCGCCTGCCCGAGCCGCGTCACTACCCGTCTGCTGTCGGTTTTTCGACGGCAGATCAAAGAAAGAGCGAGGCGCAGTGTGGACGGGTACTAGTAGGCGCGTAGCAATCGCGTGAGAAATCAGTGAAGAAGTACAATTAGAACTTAGGAATCCTCCGTCGCTAAAAATTAATGTCACAGCTAATCTAAAAAATATATTTAAATTAATAAAATAGTGGATTTGTTTGCTCTTGATTACCTATCCTGCGCTGTGGATATATGTATATTTTTTGGAAATTTTTGGTCCGATTTATAGTAATAGATTTTCAAAGTGAGTTGAAATCAGTCTTGTAAATTTTTCGTAATGACCCCTAATGTGCTAGAAACTCAAATCATTCATTAACTTCTGACCGGTTCTTCTTTTTTACAGGTCACTACGCCACCATTTTCATTTTTTTTTACTAATATTAAATGAGATCCAATGAACTTCACCAGGGCCGTAGCTAGGCGTTCTCCATGGAAGGGGGGGGGGGGGTGTTAGATAGGAAGAAAATTTCCAGCAAATTAAGTTAAAAAGTTCCGCAGGGTCGCCGGAGGCAAACATATTTTGGAGAGGGGGGTTGGTTTGGGTTAGTTTGCTACCAAACACATCACACCACCGCATAACAATAAACATGCTGCAGCTTTCTCCTCGTTCGACATGTTTTCCACACAAAAACGCTGATCCACCTTGTTATTCGCGTGGCGAGTGCGTCTCTCTACATGGCTCACAGCAGGCGCGCGAGAAAACCGTGCACGTCGCGTACGCGTAGCAGGCGCGCAGCCGGCGCGTCGCGTGCCTGTTGCGAGCGCGTCTCGTCAGGTCTGTACGCACCTTAATCCATAATACAAACGAGCAAGAACAACCACGCTTCATAAAAACAATAGATAAGCAGGAATAGCATAAAAATACTACGTGAAAGAAGAACATCAAATGCAAAAACCAACTACAAAACATATTTGAGAGCAAACAAGAACTAAAAAGGAAAATGGAAACAAGTTTAATAATCTGACGATGCAACAATCCAACTATGAGAAACATGCTTCCGAAATTACAATTTAAAAAAGACACAAAAATATTAATAGACAGTGATATATGCAGCAGCATCGGCAGTATTAACATGCAACAAACAGAAAAATTCAAGAACACAAAAACCATTATTCAAAAAGCAAACAGATCTAGTTGGCAAATGATAATTGACAACAATATAATAAAGCTTAGAGCAGACATGGGAAGGCTAATGCAATTTATAAATGAAAAAAGTATATATATTAAAAAACATTGAAAATATAACAAAAAATAAAGAGCAAACAATTACAGAAACTTTAGACACCCTTAAACAAAAATTAACAGTATACTCGGCACGCCCACGCAGATACAAATCCAATGACAGAGAAGCAGCTAAGTATCTCTTCAGTCGCAATGAAAAACTATTCTGTAAGAAAATAACAGCAACGGAAGACATTAAAGTATTACCACTAAGTAGAGAAGAAGTCGCTGAATTCTGGGAAGGAATATGTTGAAAACTCACACAACATAATCGTACTGCATCATGGATTAAATAAAAGGAAGAGACAAAACAATCGGAATATAAAATTACAACAGAAGAACTGGCAAGCATTATAAAAAACACACATAACTGGAAATTACCAGGAACAGATCAAAAACAAGACTTTTGGTATAAACAGTTCACATCGATATATAAATACCTAACTATCGAAATAAATATAGTAATAGAAAACCGTCAACTATGACCATAATTTCTGACAGAAGGGAAAACATAATAATATATAAAACCGAAAACCACATCACAGAAAATCCAGCTAATTATCGACGAATAATTTATTTGCAGCTACTCTATAAAATAATATCAGCAATAAGCAAGAAAATAAATCAACATCTTCAAAAATATAATGGAACTTCGGAACGGCAAAAAAGGTGTAGGAGGAACGGTCAAGGATGTAAGCAAGAGTTAATAATAGGCTCTGTGGCCATGAGACAAGCATAAAAACCACAAAGGAATCTACGAACACGTTACATAGGTTACAACAAATATTTCGACTCTGTGCTACACTCACGGCTAAAGAAAATGTACAAAATAAATCCAACTATAAGAATTTATGATCCACCATCATGAACACCTGAAGAACAAACATACACTTCACAACAGGAAAAGAAGAAATAAAAAGCGACACTATAAAAATTAAAAGTGCAATATTTCAAGGAGACTCACTAAGCATATTATGGTTCTGCCTGAACGCACTCTCCAATACACTACATTTAATATTACGGTTCTTAGATCAAATATCAGAACAAAGTAGAATACAAAATTAACCACCTTCTCTATATGGATGACATCAAAATATATGCACCGACACAGACACAAAGAGAGCCCTCCTAAAAATAATAGAGGAAACAACAACAAAAATTGGAATGGAGTTCGGAATTGGTACATGCAAAACATTATGTATAGAGCGAGGCAAATGGAAACACGAAATAGATTTAGAAACTTAACTTTACTACAATAAAAATGCAATCAACTAAAGAATATGAGAAACGCCTAACACTAATCCTCAACACGAAATTAAATTCGAAACACCTATTAAAAGTCATTAGCATGCTTGCCATCCACCTCCTCACACATAAAATGGACAACAGAACTAGAAAATATAAATATACTCACAAAATCTGAACTGACGAAACATAGAAAACTACCCCGAAACTCATGCAAAAAAGAGACTCTCAATAGATAGGAAAGTAGGAGGAAGAGGACTCACAGATATTAACTTTCTGTGCATAGTGCCTTTTATTTTGTTCCCTTTAAACGGAACTTATTGATTAGGTAATTCTGTGCATTCGGGTTTAATGCACAGCTATCATAGCTAATATATAGACATTAAGATATGGTATTACACTTGTTTTCTTGTTTATTTAATCTAAGACGAAATTATTTTAATTTTGGCATATTTGTACGTAACAATTAATGACGTCCATGCGGTGGTTAGAATGATTAATATGAACTAATGATTATGTCGGGCAACTTGACATTAGCACATGGAGCGTGGATGGCTGTACGGGTGTTAATGCGGATCTCAGCAAAGATCATTTTCTGTTAGGGCATTTGAATGTTAGATCCTTGAGTACTTGCCCTATTATATATATA
>JAEQML010068907.1:0-17896 GCA_016904865.1 Pissodes strobi | reverse complement strand
TGTTTTATATGAACATTTAAAACAATGAAACCACTGAATTTGATCAGAATGCTTATGAATTATGGTATGGTTTCTTAAACTACTTTTGTAGATTGATTTATACGGACACTTTGGACATTTATGCCATACTTTTGGGTCTTCGCCTTTTTGATCACCAGTTTTATGTGTTTTCATGTGTTTTACAGTTGCAGGCTTATGAATTATAGCATCAGATTGTAATTGATCTTTGCGAATTGCTTCATGGGGACACTCTCGACATTTATGCCAACCTTTTGTGTCTTCGTACCGGTGACTAATCTGGAACCTCTCGAATTCATCATTTAATATTTCATTCTTTGGCCTTTCACAAGAATGCTTCAAAGATTTGACTGAATACTCCTTGATATCATCTTTGCAATTCGATCTGGATTGCGAATGCAGTGTAATTTGATCCTTAGGTTTATGGGCAAGTTCGTAGTTAATTATCCTGGAAAAAAAGTAAAGTATTTAAAAAAACTAAGATCTACATATGTAGTAGGTGTATTAATGCACCTTTAAAACAGAACTATCATAATTCATATTTTCCTTCACATTAAAAGGGCGTTTGATAGAGTTCAACCTAAAAAATAATCTACAACTGGGAATCAATAAATACAAAATGTTGTGTCTTCACACTGTAATATGACAACAATTAAAAATTTGTTCTGCTCTGGTGTATTTTTTTCGAAACCAGTCAATCGTCGTTTTGACATGAGTAAACTTCTAATAAAACTCTGCTCTCAAATTATAAATAAAGTAGTTTATAGTCCACGAGAGTCATTTATTACAACCACAACATTGGTCTAATCGTGTTGGATAATCAGAGGTGATGATTTGGTGAGAAAATCGGCAGAGTGCAGCTATTGAATAAAAATAAAGGTAGGAGCCAATAAAGCGAATGCCATTAGTAGACTGGCCGAGGCTAGGAGTACGAGATAGACGGAGCAGTTGGTAAGCAATAGGGAAGAGAGAGCAAGTTAACCGAAAACATAATATCCCAATCCAAAGAGTATTTCATCATGAAGGTGACAGCAGCCACAAGCTGATGACGTGTATGGAAAGAATATGAAGAAATTTAATTCCGGATAGAGTAATTATTAATGTCAATCACAGCCTACCAATTTGTGAAATTTCTTTTTTTTCTAGAGTGAACATGGCCATAGTATGCACTCAGTAAGACCTTTTCAGAGACAGTATTCTTTAGGCTTCGTATTAAGTAAGTGTTTCTACTTAGGTCACTTGTCAGTTGCAGAGCGTGATGCTCCCAAAACAATTTGAGGTCAAAATAGACACCAAGAAACCTTACTGGGTCAACATGATCCACAAGACGTCGTAGAGAAAAGTCTAGTGTTTGGGTTTTGGCCTCGTTAATACATAGCTTATTTGCCAAAAACCACTGCTCTATTTCGGTCTGGGCCCCCACGGTCCGCTGGTCCAGGACGCTCAACTGTCCGCTATATTAAGTGCTGTAGTGTCATCAGCAAACAAGATTATATCCGTACTGGTGTTCTTAGAACAGGCATATACATCATTTATGTACAGCAGAAACAATATCAAACCAAGGACGAAGCTCTGAGGTACCCCACAGGTCACCACTCCAGGGCCGGACCTTGCTCCGCTGTATAATACATATTGTGAGCGATTCTTTAGGTATGAATTTAGAAGGTTGACATTAATATTATCAAATTTGTAGTTAAGCAGCTTCTGAACCAGCAGGTCGTGAGGTACGCTGTCGAAGGCCCTAGATAAATCGAACAAAGAAGCTCTAGCATACAGCTTTCTCTCGAAACAGTCCTCTATGTAGGCAGTAAGAAAAGTTATTGCTGTTGATGTTGATTTATTGCTCGTAAATCCAAAGTGACATGGGTTAAACAATCCACTGGTCTCCAGATACTGACACATTTGAGCCTTTAAGACTGACTCAAAATGTTTACTGAATATTGGGACCACCGAGATTCGCCTGTAATTGGCCACGTCATCAGGGTCTATCTTTTTAAAGACAGGCATCACAGGTGCTATTTTTAAGCAGTCTCAAGAAAATGCCGGCAGTGATACTATTATTGATAATTTTTGTTAGAGGATAGATTATTAAATTTTTCATTGTTTTAACTATTCTTACATTTATTTCAAAACAGTCTTTACTTGGACTATTTTTGAGGTTGTCTATTATATATCTAAGGATGTTAAACTAATTTCTTTGAATTTAAAATTTAAGTTTGTAGTATTCATGTTTAAGATGTTAAAAAAGCTCAGAGCACCAGTATTTGAAGTTGGAAGATTTTGAACTATATTATTGGCCATTTGTGAGAAGTAATTGTTGAGATCATTAGCGTTAATATTCTCAGAGTTGTTATTTTTAATAGGCCTATTAATATTTATTATGTCCCAGACTTCTTTCTTTTTGTTTTTTGATTGAAGAATATGTCATTGGCTTGTTTTTTGCTATCTTCTATTTTGGTTTCATACTCTTTGCGAAAAGATTTTGTCATATCATTGGTTACCAAGACTGGATTTGAATTTCTTGAATTTGTTAAAAAATTTTAGTCTCCCTGATTTCTTTTAGTTCTTCGGTGAACCAATGAATTTTAAAAGTGCTATTATGTGTTATTTTTAGATATTTTTGTTTTAATTGAAAAAGAAATTTCAGAAGCATCTATGATTGAATTTAAAAAAATTTGGAACTGAACTTGTGGAGGGTTTATTGTGTTATTCATGAATGTCCAGTCCATGTCACCAACGATATTGTATAAATTGTAAAGACCATCATCTGTTATTGGTCTATAGGATGCTCGGATGTTACTATTTCCCGAAGGTTTATCAGTAGGACAAACAAAGGAGATGGCCTTATGATCGGAAATGCCGGGATCAATTAACTTATGTTGAAATTTAGGATCAAGGTTTGTGAAAATGTTATCCAAGCATGCCAAATCTCTCGTGGGAAGGGATACTACCTTCGATAACTCGTAAGACTCAAATAGGTTAGTCACCATTTGTGCCTCAATCGTGTTAGTGCAAAAGTGCACATTAAAATCACCAGTGATTATGATACCCAATGCTGAGTCCAAGGCTTCCAGCAGTTCAGCTAATCTACCCAAATAAATATCTAAATCACTTAGAGGAGATCTGTATAATGTTATGATTTGTAAGTTGTTGTATTTAACTCCAGCTATCTCGAAGTTTATCTCGTCTGACATGCGATGTTGGACGGCAATTGATGGGCGGTAAGACTGTTGTCGACATAAATTACCACTCCGCCATGTATATGTTTGGACCTTCCAAAGCCAGAGACGTAGGTGAACCCACTTATTACTAATGAATGTAATTCGTTAGGCGATAGAAAATGTTCACTTAAGCATAGCATTTTATACTGCATCTTTTAGAAGCATTGAAAATGCTTCTAAAAGATTTACTTTATTTCGAAGACATTGATAATAACTTACATTATCACGAATCATAAAACTTGTGAATAAATATCGCAATGTTAAATTTCTTACCTGGATTCCAATATGCATTCTTCATCCTCACTTTTAATATCAATTTCCTCATGACTAATAAAGTCCGATTGAATCAAATAGTCATAATTACATTTCTTCGTATTGATTTCTCTATAAAATAAAATATTTACTTTAATGTTTTGGTATACTACTAAGTGCGACTAAAAATGTTAATAAAACAATTTCACTTTCAGTTTATAATATACCCCTAATCCACAGGTATTTGTTTACATTATAGTCGCTACCATTGCCATATAGGCAATTTAAAATTATGTAAAAGTTTTGAAGTAACAAAACATAGTCACTTAGAATCAAAAAAAACTTATAACACAATTTACCATACTTAATTAGTATCACAACTAGAAAACCCTATACACAAAATTAAGATTAATTTATTTTATAAACAATTTGTGACTTTTAGGGAAGTTTTCAATTGACCTTAGTATTGACGTGATCATAAGATTTATAAAAACTATAGTTACTTACAAATCCGGTTCGGTTTTAATTTCTTTACTAATGATAGCATGCTCATCTAAACTACGTTCAGCTTCATTTGAAGAGCCCCTAAAACTATTATTCTACTTAAAAATGTTTCAAACAAGTTATTATTCCACTGTAAATAACAATAACACAATAATTGCTTTTTACCTATGAAATAAATCCTCCTTTACATTTTCAAAAGGTGTGTTTTCATATTTGGGAGAATGGTTTTTCGATGAAAAATTTACTTCTGATGCGTTTTCTCTACAAAATACATTCTAGTAAGCATTGATTTAATGTTTCTCAATAAAAAAATGTATTCATATTCATATATTACATGCTTTTTACAAAATACATTTGTTTGCACAAGTCATATTTTCTGATCAAGTTGATCAGAGTGAAATTTAAAGTAAAACTAAGTAATTTAAAATCTTATTACATATATATCACAGTTTTAAATCATATCAGTCAAATACCTAATTTAAAACAACATTTCCAATTTTTATATACATCGAGATTTTTTTTTTAATTTACAATAAAATAACATACAATATACACTATACACATAAAAACCTCATTTTCTATAAAATTGCGTTTTAATCAGTCACACCCATATGAACTGCAGTATTTAAGTACTCACTTGTATTATAAAATGCATGTTTAAATAAGTGATTTTTCATGGTTAGGAAAAGTTTTTGTTATCTAAGGTTTGTACATTTCTAGGAAGTATATTATAAAATAGAGGACCATAGTAGTTTACTCCAAATCGGCTATGATGCAATATAAATTTTGCATATAAATATGCATATAAATATGTTTAAATGTAGTTTTTGCCTTGTGTTATGTTTATGAATTTCATTGTTTTGTATATAAGAGCCAAGATTCTCCCTAACATATTTTAAGCATGTATAGATGTACAAGAATGGTAAAGTAAGAAGATTGTTTTTAACAAATACCTCCGCGACATTCTCCCTGTAACCCATTTCAAAAATCACACGCACAACCTTTCTCTGCAACCTAAAAACTCTGTCTGCATGAGGGGAGTGACCCCATGCAAGTATTCCATATTTACAGTGTGAAAGAAATATAGAGTGGTATGCTGCTAAGATTGACTGTCTTGGTAATTCACTTTTCAAAGATCTGATGACAAAAATGCTTTTTGTTAATTTTGTAGCCACAAAACTGACATGGTTTTCCCATGACAATATGGGATCCAAATAAAAACTCAAAAGGATTGAACCCTCCTGTTGTTGGCATACTTTTTTGTGACTGAAATTTATAGTTTTGGTTTTGTCTTCATTTAGACTTAAGCCATTTGGATCAAACCACTTTAGATGCTGACAGTTTAGCAGTATTTAATTTCTTATCCAAATTTTCAATGTTGGTATCCTTAACAAGAATTGTGGTCATCGGCAAAAAAATTGTGTCAGAGTCAGAAATGGGACCCACATTAAAATTGATTATGTAAATTAGAAATAGTATGGGTCCCAGTACTGACTCTTGAGGAACTCCACTGGTAATTTTTTTATATTAGTTTTTATTATTTATTGATACATATTGCTTTCTATCAGTCAAATAGGAGGTTATAAGTTTAGTACTGGTTTTGTCAAAATTGTAATATTTGAGCTTGGAAATAAGGAAACTATGAGACACGCAGTCAAACGCCTTTGTGAGGTCGCAGAAGACAGCACCCACCATCTCCCTATTTTCAGTACCTTCTATTATTTTGTTTATTAAATATATAAGAGCATCCGTCGTAGATTTCTTTCTTCTGAAACCAAACTGCCCAAAGTGAAATAATTTATTTGACTCAAAAAAATGTACAATCTGACTTTTCAAAACCATAGGCAACATAGATATGGGGGGTACGGGGTGTTCCAACGAGGACTGAACAGGGGCTTATTTTTTACCTTCCCCGTATTTTAAAAAAAAACCAAAATAGTCATTCGATGTATTTTTTTTTGCTGAATTCAAAAATTGAACCAAAAAAACATTTCAACCAAAAACAAAAGACTTACGCTATGGATGTACTGTTTTTTAAATGGAACAACCTGTATATTAGTACATTTTTAGATTCTAGAGAAATCTAAGCACATTTCGTGTATAATATCTTATACCTATCTTTAACTGTTTACGAAATATTGACAATTGAAAGTCGGGCATTTTGATAGGCTCTAAAAATCTAGACTGCACGAGATAAAAAAAAACCGTTTGCACATTCATATCTTAGGTTTTCATAAGCTATCGAATGACACTAATTTTGAAGTTTATTTATTTATTTATTTATTTACCAATTCACTAAATGATTCACAAAATGAACATAGCTTTGTCTTAATATATCCTAAAGCTAAGATATATAACAATTACAATACTTAAAATAAAAGCAACCTAACATATGTTAAAATCAAGTGTATAGGGGACAAGATACAATGACAAAGTTCAAAGCTCAAACAGTTAGACAATAAAAAATAACGAAGATGATAGTAGAAAATATATGTATACTCATAAAAGGAATTTGCTCATTCTATACTTAAACTAGGTAGTCATTAATTGAATAAAAACACTTTGACAGAATAAAGCTTTTAAGTTTACTCTTAAACATTCCAAACGTGGTGCAGTCCTTTACTTCTTTAGGCAGCCCGTTGTATATTTTTATGCAGCCGTATTTTGTGGATGTTTGGAAGAGGGAAGACCTGTGTATGGGGAAGGACAATTCATTACCACGTCGCGTACCATACCTGCTGTGCTCACCAGTTTTTGGAAAGTCCTCAGTATGTGAGTATGCATAGGTTGCACATTTATAAACATACACTGATATCACCGTCAGAAGCTTGTTTTCTTCGAAGGCATGTCGGCAGGACTCTTGCGGTTTCAAGTTACATATCAGTCTTATTATTTTTTTTTCTGCAGAACAAACACTCTTTGTATGGATCTACTCTGACCCCATGGAATTATGTTGTATGTCAAGTGCGGATAACCAAAAGCATAATATGAGGTCAGCATAGTCTTTTTATCTACACTTTGCTTTAATTTAAGTAGGGCAAAGTATGCTTTATTGAGTTTGCCACAGACATGTTCAATGTGATTGTCCCAGTGAAGTTGACTGTCCAGATATGATCCGAGAAATTTTACTTCAGATTGAAATATATCCGCCTGGATTTTGGGTTTTGAGTTGAAGAAGTGTACTAAGATAGTTTTTGACTCATTTAATAGTAGTTTGTTTCTGGAACACCAAGCACTCATCCCTTCGCATATCTTTTTAATTTGGGAATTTATTTCCTCTTCAGTTCTTGCTGCACAGACGTATCATCAGCAAATTTAATTGTCATAGCTTGCAGTTTCAGGTCATTTATGAACAACAGGAATATAAGTGGGGCCAAGACCGATCCTTGGGGAGTTCCCATGTTGACATCAAAACCATCCGACATCTCCTGGCCAATCCTGACTTGCAGTTTTGCAGGTAAGACATAATGAGATCCTTCGCCCGCCCACGGAAGCCGATGTTATTTAGTGTAGCTTCGACAAAGTCGAGATCCAGGGAGTCAAACGCCCTTGAGAGATCGAAGAATAGCCCAACCACTATTCTGTTGCTGTCTATGTTCTCATGAATGAAGTTCAAGAGAGAGTACGACGCAGTTTCAGTGGATTTTCCTTTAAGGAAACCATGCTGGTCATCATTAATAATGTTGAACTTTATCAGGAATTTCATGATTCTCTCATAAAGCAATCTTTCTATAATTTTAGAGAATGCGCTTAGTAGTGATACAGGTCTATAGTCGGCAATATCCTCCTCTGCACCTCTCTTGAAGATCGGTACCACGGTGGCCAATTTGAGTCTGGATGGGAAGCAGCCCTCACTGATTGATTTGTTGATCAGTATCTCAAGAGAACACGCAATCTCATCAGACACACTCTTTATGACTCTTGTAGAAATTCCATCGAAACCAGAAGATGCTTTGTTTTTTAGGCTATTGATGATTTTGATTATGTCATGCTTAGTTACTGGTTCGAGAAAGATAGTGTTTGCAGGTGGAAGAGATGGTTCTTGGGATACTGAGGTACTAAAATGTCTTGCTAAATTATCACCTTGAGTCCTTGATGATATTTGTGTTGAAATTTATTTTCCTTTGTTGAACATCTTTTCTGTATTGTTTCTTTTTTTCATTGTAGGCTTGAACTTTGGCTGGATTGTTTTTCGTGTCGTTGAAGAGCTTCCTTAATTCATCTCTTTGTAAACGCAAATCCGCCCCAACCAGGAGTTTTTACCATTCCTGTCTGTGTTAATGCTTCTTTGTTTAACGGGACAGCACAGGTCAAAATGCCATGAAAATGTTGTATGGAAATCGTTGAACGCATTGTCAGTGTTTTAATTAGGTAGGTTATCCCATGTTTCGAGGGATAGACTGCGTTTAAATTGTTGGACGTTGTCATTTGATGCCAGCCTAATACCTTTCATGCAAATCGTTTCATCGTTTGGTGTGTTGGGTTAATCGGAGATTTAAAAGTTCCGGTTAATTTTATCCGCCAGATACTTATTGGCAAAATAAAAATCATTAGAACCAGCAACAATTATAATGCAATTGACAATATCATTTATTACATTGCCAAAGAGGGCTCCAGGTTTAACTATTGTTGTATAGAAGCGTTACTAACATAATTTTTTAGCTTTTAACTCAAATGAATTCCTTTCTTGTCACAAAGTAGCAATATATATATATTTTTGTCATACGCTCCCAAAAATATCTATTTTACGGACTCATTTGAGTCCGTAAAATGCTTCTTTTTAGGCCTAGTCCCTAAAAGTCGTCATGGCAACTTTTACGGACTATTCCAAAATTTCTGAATATGCCTAATTGTCAAATTTCGAATGACATGACAAAATTGTCAAATAGTTGCTACGATATCAAATTCTAAGCTAACTTTGTCGTACATTATGATTTCAAAAATTATGGTAAATTTGCAAATTTAGGCGTTCTGAAGAATTGCAAAAAGCGTATAAATAAAAACTAAATTTTGGGAGCGTATGACAAAAAATAGTGTTTGTCACACGTACCTAAATGAAGTTTTTCAGGACTCATCTGCTATTCCGGACTCTAATAACGCCTCGTCCGGAAACAGCAATGATTCGTCCTGAAAAACTCCATTTTAGGTACTTGTAACAAAAATAACTATTTCATTATTAACTTTTTTAACATTACCTTCCCCAGCCCCAGCATTCATTGCAATGACCTTAGGTTGGTCCTACTCCTTTAATGGCTGGTCGTCAGTCTCAGATTCACAAATTTGTACCTGAAGTGTTTTTAGATCATTTATGTATTTTTGATTCGCTACACTTAGATTTTCATATTATTATTTAAAATATCAAGTTCGTCTTTGTCACTCTTACATTGGTCTAGCTGAAGTGTATATTCCACAATTTTTATCTCCAACTCATCCCTTTGTTACCTAAGCTACCTTAAACTTTCCTGATGTTCTGACCTAATTGTTTGGAAAGCATTTATTTGTTCTAGACATTCCTCACTCTGAAAACGCAATCCAATAAACTCTAAAGCATACGTTTCATTTCCTTAGTAAGTTCTTCCACTGCTTTTGGTACCAACTCAAATTTAGACATCAATAATTTTTTTCATCTCCTCTCTTGTCTTTCGCAAACCATCATTTTCCCTTTTTAATTTAGGAATTATTTCCATCGGTTCGTTGATCTTGAACTTATATTCATTAACAACCTCAGTGTCAGAGTCTGTAAAATCCGCTGTCCTCATTCTTTCAATGTAAGTCCTTTTATCATCGGTTCTCTTCTTTAATTTAGACATCTCTTCCACAAGTTTTTCAATTTCCTCTTGATGTTCCTTTTCATTGTCATCTATCGGGTCATGTAGGTTCCCTATTTCCTTCTGCAATTTAATACACTTTTCCCTCAACTCCCCTTACGATTATTTCCATCACATCACACAATCATCACAATCTCCAAATCTTGTGTCATAAGAATGATTCGTCTGATGTGCAAGAAATTTTGATTTATTTTTAAAAACATATGCACTGACTTCTAGAATATAAATATTGACTAGGGTCAAATTTTTTAGGTTTTAAAATGCATTGCGACCAAAATCCAAATTTGCTACTATTCACACTGCATATTTTTGCAGTAAAAATACCCTATCTATTTCAACACTATTGCCCCCAATTGATTATACCATACCTTAGATGACTGTGAAAATTCGCGTAATAGAGAGTTAACAGAACATCTTTACTGCAGTGTTTGGACATAAACTTTAGTCCATAACAACTACTACGCAATTTTCCACACAGGGTTTCTATAGGATTGCCCCAGCGTATTTTATTGTCAATAGTAATTCCTACCATTTTAGCAGATGTTACCGATATGATTTCTAGATCAGAGCCAGAAAATAAGGAAAATAAGTTATCTTGTAAGTTAAAAAATATGGAGGTGGTTTTATTTTTATTTAAATTAAGTTTATTTTTTTTCAGACCAACAGATTATTTTTTTATATGTAACTTCAGCTGAATCCTTAAGGGCATTTAGATTATCTCGGACAAGTAACACATTTGTATCATCTGCGTAGCCTATAGGATATACATTAGGAGTGTTATTTAAATATGAGATAATATCGTTAGCGAAAATTATAAATAGTAGTGGTCCTAGGAACCCTGAGGAACCCCTTGTTTGATAACACAGCTTCGACTTGTGACTGAATTGTGAAGTCTTACAACTTGGGTTCTGTTGTCAAGGTAAGAAGAAAGTAGGTCCAAAGGGACACCTCTTACGCCATATCTACTTAGTTTTACCTTTAAGAGCTCATGATCTACAAGAGCATCGACCACTTGCTCGAAAAATTCCCAAGAGCTGATTCACAACTTCTATTTTTAGAAAAACCATGTTGACCGATGAGGCTATCGCTGCATTTAAGTATGTTTTTTTTATGTTTGTGCAGGTATAACTGTTTATGCACTGTAGTATATCATTCTAACTGCATTATTCTTAAGTTCCCTGTCTAGTCTATTTTTGAATGCGTTGACACTTTGGGCTGTCATTGTCTGTTCTTCCAGTACATTCCATGAATAAACAACCCGTTGCTTATAAAGTTTTTTTTAGGAAGTTTTGCTGCTTTTTCTTTTTCGAGTTTCTTGGAGTGCCCACGAAGATTGTTTTGGTTTTGTATGAAGATCTGTCTGATGTTGCAATTATAGTAGTCACTAGTGATTTTGTATGTTTCAATTAAGTCTCCTCTATGTCTTCTCTCCCTCAAAGTTGTTAGTTTTAGTCTTGTCAATATTTCTGTGTATGGAAGTTCTCGTAACTCTGCTGGTATTTTTGTAACTCTTCTTTGTATTTTTTCTAAAACCTCTATGTCTTTGACATAATATGGATTCCAAACTGAGAAAGCATACTCAAGCTTTGGTTGAATATAACGTTTGTATAGTTTGCCTATCATTTCTATTGAGTGGTATTTAAATGCTTGTTTAATGAGGTATACAAATGAATTGGTCTTTTTGGCAATCTTCAGAATTACGTTGGGGTTTGGAACCCTCGGCAACATGCACTAAAACAGAGTTTTATCCACAATACCGAAACAGAATTTTTGCACTCGACGCGCGTTTCGCTAACCATGTTAGCATCATCAGGAGATGATTAAAAACAGTTTTTAATCATCTCCTGATGATGCTAACATGCAGGTTCTCCCTTGCCATGAATGAGAATCTCAGTGAAATGACCGTTGTGGTCTGATATATCCATGACCGCAAAACAAACCAGCTCAATGCCCCCACTTAAGATGTTATCAAGGCATTCTCCCTGTCGTGTTGGTTCAAAAATTGTTTTCTGAAGATCAAAAGAAGCCAAATTATCACAGAGAGATGTTGAGACCACATCATCAGAACCAAAGTGAACATTGAAATCACCGGCCAAGACAATATTCCCACCCTTATTTAGAGATTGTAATATGCAATTCAGGCCAGCCAAGAAGGTGTCAAATGTGCCAGGCGGAGATCTATAAATAGCTAAAATATACAAGTTAAAATTATTAAAATAAACACAACTCCATTGCAAAAATTTTTCTACATTAAAGTTTATCAAAACATTTTTAAAATTTAAACCTATATTATTACGGACTAGAATAGCTGTTACACCTCCAGAATGGTGAGAACTAGCAAAAAAACAGGCAGTAGTGTACCCATCTAACTGAAATGCATTCATCTCAATGTCAGTCATCCGGTGTTCAGAAATGCATATTACATTTAGGTTTTTGTCAGCAACAAACGCATCCAATTGTAATATCTTGTTTCTTAATGACCTAACATTGACATGCAAGATCTTTGGACATTGTTTACTTTTACTTCTGGGTAAAGTTGGTTCCTCTGTGTGCTTATTGGTTTTTTGCCTTGTACATCCAGGTCTTTGATGTCCAGTGCCTTGGAATGGATCGGGCACTATAGATTCAGAAAATGGTTTATTAAGATACCTGTTGGCCATTTTCCACTGTCCATTATATGTTCTTTCTTCTCAGTTGGTACACCTTCCTTAATCCATACCATTCTAGTTTTGCTAGCAATATTTCATGAATAACACTGTCAAAAGCTTTAGGTAGATCTAAGGACATCTCTACTATCATTTCGCCCATTAAGGAAACCCTAATTTTTAGTTAGCCTCATAAATACCTCTTGTGGTACCTTTTTTTTCTAAAACCATTTTGTTATGTAGAGAGTATCTGCAGAGTACAAACAAGTTTAAATGATAAGATTAAAGAGTTGGATGATAAGATTATACTTTTGCAAAAAGAGCTGCCAAGATTACTTTTACAGGTAATTCAAGCAAAGACAAAAACGAAAAAGTTATCAAGACAATCCCCCAGGCCAGTAAGACTGTAAGACCTTACTTGACTTAAAGGCAAAGCCTCCAGTGTCTGCTGATTCAACGCAATACAGAAGAAAACAGTACCAAACTGCATGACGAGCCGGTTCTAGATGCGGGAAAATCTCGTGTAAATACTACTAAATCCATATATATGGGAAATCTTGATAATAGCATGATAAAAGAATGCATCCAAAACTATCTTAGTGCTAAATTTGTAGGTATGAAAAATTCAGGAGATAGATGGCATGCAGAATATAGTAAATGGTTTTGCTCAGTATTTCAAATCTATTTATATTGATAGTACTCAGGCTGGCACTGGGAATGCATTTGATGTTTTGGGTAACCCGGGTTGCTTATTAATCTCGGAGGACGAAATTAGAGATGCTGTCACTAAATTAAAAGTAAACAGATCAGTAGCGACTGATAAATTGCCTGCCTATATTATTAAAGGGTGTATCGATCTATTTGTAGGGCCCTTAAAGTACATTTTTAACCTCTGTTTGCAACAAGGGGTTTTCCCTAAAAAATGGAAAGAAAGTAAAGTAATTCCGATTTATAAGAGCGGAGATAAAAATGAAATATGTAATTATAAATCTGTTAGTATTGTTTCGGCGTGTTCCAAAATTTTTGAAATAGTTCTTTCTAATAGAATATATAATGAAGGGAAGCACGCACTTTCTCATCAACCACATGGTTTTCTGCCCCAGAGTTCAACCGTTACTAATTTAATAAATTTTACACAATACATTCAGGAGGCATTTAAAGATGGTTATCAGGTTAATGTGATTTTTAATGATTTGGAAAAGGCCTTTGACAGGTTTCATTTTCTTAAAATTATTATTTCACTCAATCGCAATATTTCACTTTTATTATCTTATTAAGTAATAGGAGCTTATTTGTCGAGGTTAGAGGTTTCAAATCTTAGTCATACACCCCTACATCGGTAGTCCCCCAGGGTTCAAACCTTGGGCCACTCCTATTTTTATTAGTTATTAATAGTATAGGGGAGAACCTTGGCTTTGGCAATGGTCTAATTTTTGCAGATGATTATAAAATGTTTGCATTTATAAAGAACGAATCGGATGCAAGAGCTTTGCAAATGGATCTAGATGCGGTTGTGCGTTGGTGCGGAGACCACAAATTAAATATACATATAAATAAATATGTAGTAATTTCTTTCACTAGTAAGAAGGAAAAAATAATTTTTAACTATAGTGTTAATAATGTGCACCTAAAAAGGACAGATATTCATAAGGATCTTGGTATAAAGTTTGACAGTAAGTTAAATTTTAACAATCACATTGAAGATGTAGCACAGAGTGCCTTGAAAATTTTGGGGTTACTTATAAGAACATGTAAATATTTTAATAATATTAACACTATAGTTGCACTGTATAAATCATTATTACTTAGTAAGCTTCAGTACGCATGTATAATATGGGATCCACAGTATGGAAATAAGATATATAAACTTGAGGCTGTTCAGAAAAGGTTTTTAAAATTTTTGCACTACAGAATATATTCATTTTATCCACAAAGAGGATCTGATCAAAAGCTATTATGTTCTCTGTTTAATTTTCCTTCTTTGCAAAATTTGCGTATTAAGGCTAGTATTAGTTTTTAATTTTTACAACTCCCATTTAAAATTAGTGCCAATTACACTAGGTCAAAGGATCTATTTTATGTGGGTGTAGTGCCTACTAACATGTATAAAAACTCCCCACTTGTAAGAGTATGTTGCTATTTTAAGAAATACTGCAGTTCAATGGATATTTTAACGAAGGGTTTGGGTTATTCAGAAAAAAGTTAAAGGCGATATTACTTGGGGTATAAAGTGTTAGTTAGTTAGGATGATTTTAGTATTAGTTCAAGTCTTAGATTCACATGTATCTGTAATTGACTGCAAAGTTGTTGATGCATTACTTAAATAAATAAATAATATCGAGTAGTCACTCAGCAAAATCGTTTTGACGTTTTTGCATCAAACACAAAAGCCGCCGCACACCTGCAGCATGGTATAAATCAGTGAGCAGTCTATTGAAAGAGATTCAAAGAGTATTCTCTGATGCAAAAGTATTTCCTCGGTTTTTCTTTCAACGCGACCCGACGGTACACAATTTCAGGGCGTTTGCACACTGACTGTAGACTGTCCCTCGTAGCTGAGCCACCACACGAACTGAGTCACGGACCAGATTAATCTGGATTCGCTTCGACGCCAAACACTGTCGGCGAAATTGGAAATTGGTCTCCAGTGAACCTATCTTATATTTATTTATACCATGGTATCTGTTTATTCTCAAAAACAGGAATACTGGGATCATGTATTGTCCCTCGAGTATTTTGCTAAGGTTATAAATGCGACTGGCCAAAAATTGTTTATTTCATGAGTGCCCCCGTTTTGATGAGATTGGAATTATTTGTGCTATTTCCAGTTTTGCCTGGAAATACTCCTGTGATGTCTTAGATTAACTATATGTGACAGTGGTTCAGCAAAAAATGTTTGATGAACTTCGGTCCAAGACAGATAAAGTGGACAAGCTTGGCAAATCCATGGATTCTGCTGTTAAATCTCTTGAAACGGTCAAGACTGACAGTAGGGTCGCGTTCTCGAAGATGGAAGACATTGCTACATCTATCACTAATCTAGTCGATACCAATAAGGAAACAATTCACCTCGTCGCTGGAACAGGATATAAGGAACGGTCTACTGCTCCTACTGAACCGGGCATTCTGAATATAAAGAAGCTTGTGGATGAACTACGTCTTAAATCAGAAAGGCAACAGTCTGAAATTAACGCCCTGAAGGAACAGATTCGTAATTTTCAACAAAACATTCCCAGCTTTTCATCAGACAGTCGAATCGATCAAACACCGTTTCCAGTAAATCAGCAATCAACAACTCCTGTTGATAATAGCAGAAAGCAAGGAACAATTTGCTCGGGACCTAGTAGGACCAGTATTCGGGTCGCAAATCCTAATATTGGGAAAGACTTGCTAAACTCTCGTGGATATATACATATATCCAATATCGACGTAAATACTACTCCCGAAAATATAATAGAGGCACTAGATCCTACCCACAAGAATCTATATCAATGCGAAAAACTTCCCTCTAAGTATAGAAATCCGCAAAATGCCTCCTTTAAGTTAGGTGTCCCTGAAGCACTAGAAGGCAACTATATGTCGTCCGAATTTTGGCCTGATGGGGCATATATTGCAAAATACTACCCGCCTCAATTCAGTTCAAATGTCAACCGACACGGGAAATCAACTTTTCGACGTACCCAGCCTTACTAGCCCTACCGGAACAGGAGGACCTAATTGACGAAAACCTATCTAAACTGTCTAATAACCAATCGGATCATCTCTACCTGGATATCGTGTATACAAATATTCAAAGTTTCTCAGCGCACAAAGACGATTTAATTTTTAATATAGTACGTCTCAATCCTAATGTGGTACTGCTGAGTGAGTCTAGAACTACAACTGACTTTTCTAATTTAGAATTAGCTCTAGAAAGCTATAAGATGTGACTCTAACTCGCGCCATACTGGTGGAGTATTGATTTATTTGAAAAATGGGTTATGTCATTCTTTAATTAAGTCTATTAATTTGGACAACAACTATTGGTGTATTTTTGTAGCATTAAAAATATCAAACATCTCCAATATATTAGGAGTAGTATACCACTCGCCTAATGCTAGTCACTCTGCATTTCTACATGATATGGAGGAAATTTGGGAAAACTTTTTAACTAACAGTAACAAACTATTAATTGTAGGCGATTCCAACATTAATTATTTGGACAGCAGATTTTATTCAAAAAAACTAAAAAATATGATAGGTATATTGGGCTTAGATCAATTAGTGTTGTTCCCAACAAGGTGTACAAATGAGTCCAATGCCTTGCTTTGTATAATTTCGATGTATGCTGTAAAGTACATGACCTACCAAAAATATCTGATCACTCCGTATTATCCTTTAAACTAAAAAATAAAATTATGCGTCGAGATCCTCAAAAAACTATATTCCGCAATTTATCACAGGCTAATCTTGAAAGTATTAATGTTGAACTCTTGGACATAGATTGGTCCACTGTGTTGGATTCTGTTGATATTAATTTCATTTTTGGTCAGATTCTGAGTCAGTGTTCCGCAGTTATCAATACTATATCACCTCTTAAAAAGTTGTTCATAGGGGTAACAACCTGCCCTGGTTTGATGTGGAACTGAATGACTGATTTTAAAAAATGCAATGATCCTAATCACAAAAAGAATAAGTGGGAATTTTATAAAATAGCTAGAAATCTTTTTGTTAATCTGCTTAAAATTAAGAAAAAACAGTACTACTATAATAAAATAGATAAAAATAAAAATAATAGTAAATTAATGTGGAAAACACTAAAAACACTAGTAAACGGAACTGACAGAGCATTTACTCGGAAAAGTATTAATTTTTCATTTGGGGGGACCCAGTTGATTGCAAGTAGCGAACAGGAAAGTGAGGAAAGTTTTAATACTTTCTTTATTTTGAGCATTGATGAGATAAGAAGTACGATTCCAACTTCAAACCCATGGTCACCAAACATAATGCCCGGTATTGATGGTCGGTTTTTTTGAGTTCAGCACTTTCTCTATGAACGATTTAAAAAAAATTGTCAACTCTCTGGAAAACAAATGCAATAATGAGGATATATTGAATATCAAATTTCTTAAAAGCTCATTTCACGTACTGGGACATGTATTCTTAAAATTTGTTAATACTTCATTAGTAAAAGGTGAATTTCCAAATGAACTAAAAACTAGCTTAATAACTCCTATACCTAAAGTAGCTAACAGTGCTGATTGCTCCAACTATCGCCCAATTAATACATTACCTGCAGTTGAAAAAATATTGGAACTTGCAGTATATAACCAACTTTATGCTTATTTTAACTCAAATAACTTATTGTAGTCAGTCGGTTAGTCAGTTCAGTTCAGTTAATTATTGAGTGTTGAATAGATATTAGTGGTAAAGTTATAAGAGTAGTATA
>JAEQML010068906.1:0-17898 GCA_016904865.1 Pissodes strobi | reverse complement strand
AGTGCAATTAGATTTGAAATCCGTTTTTAAATAAGCCCAAGAAAAAACAAAACGATTTTTCAAAATTTCGTTTTTTTCCGGATATCTCCGTAAATACTCGGAATTTTGAAACTTTCTAAACGGCATATTGTTAGGCACCTAAATGCGCAAGTTTGCCTTAATTTGACCGACACTGTATCTCTTACGGTTTGCGAGTTCCCCATACATAGACACGAATTCGAGCCACCCTGTACACTTGGATTTATTCTGTGCTCTGTGAATTAAGTTGTCATTATAGTTGCGTTTAGCAAGACCAACTGCACACGATATTTTTTTCTATGTTGTTTTATATAAATTGATATTCTCGGTTGTAGGATACATTTTCGCAATATCAGAAATAAGACTTAAATGATCACTCATGTTTGATAAATCACTATTAAACCAGGATTGTTTTACGTTTGTATGACTAGACATCACTGTTATTTCAGGAAATGAGTATTCGTATGCATCCTTTATTATATTGTTAAAAGCATTTGCAACATCATTTATATTTAAATTATAATTTGTTATAAAATCCCAAGCTACATTTTGTATCGAGTCGAAAAAGGTGTCTTTACCAACCTGAGTTAAGGGTCTGAATGTTCTTTTTTCAGGTTTGGTTAGTTGGACAGATGGTATATCTATTTGTTGAGCTAAATGATCTGATAGGTTAGGATCGCCTACGATTACATTACAGTCATGAACCTGAAAGTTTATAAATATATTATCTATGCAGTTATTATTTCTAGTAGATGAGAAAACCATTTGTCTAAACCCAAAAGAGGTCAAGAGGTCACATAAAGATACCTCATCCCTTTCTTTGGTTCCAAAATGAAGGTTAAAATCTCCTAGTACTACAATGTTTTTTTTTTTGCGTACCTATAACTTGTATGCATTGCTCAATTTTATTTAAAACACAAACAAAGTCAGAGCTTGGAGGCCTGTATATAACATAAATACTCAAAATAGTAAGAAAAACACTTGACAATTCAACAACTTTTTCGACAGACATGTTTGGGTCTAATAATATTGCGCAGCCCCCTCCCCTATGAGAGTCCCTACAGAAATATGTACCCAAAGTATAATTTGGAATTACCAACTCTTATAAGTTCGGCTTCTTTGGCCCATAGTTCAGTCAGACAGACAATCTGGATGTTTTTGTCGAGTAAAAAGGCTTCTAATGTATCTGTTTTTGTCCTCAAGGATTGTATGTTGATGTGAAAAATTCTTAGACAATCATCCACATGTCCTTCATACTTTGTCGGCATATCTATCTTTGTGGTGGAGCTAGATGGTTGCTGCTGCCACTGTCTGTTTGCTGCATTGGGCGGCGGCTCTACATATTCATAAAATGGTTGACAACTGAGCCAACGGGCCACAAAGCACCATTGTTAATGTAGTCAGCCTTATTTTCTGACTCCCAATTTAAAAGCACTTCTTTCTTGGCTATTCCTGGTATGCATTTTATCATAAACACTAAATCCATCATAGCCAATATCCTTTAGGTACTTCTGTACGTCCTTTGCTTTAGTGGATGGGTCCAGGCCTGAAACAAAGAACCATGCCAGTTTTGCGTAACTTTTCGCTACTTTCAGTACAAAATTTTGCTCAGCAGTGCCTCTGCTGGGTGGAGGTCTTTTGGCTTTTTGGGGGTTCTTCTGGAACTTTTGCTCTTTGCCAGTTTCGTCGTTGGAATCGGTGACTGGTAAGTTTTGAGCCTTCGAAACAGCTGCAGATACTTGCGATAGCGTTATTTTCTAGTGTTCACCATCATTATTTATCTGGTTATCGGATTTTATTATCCTGGGCCACATTTTCGGCTACAGAAAGCGCATTTTCTGGAATCAGTGGTGCCAACTGCCGCGGGCTACCGTTTTTGTTAACTTTTTTTCGGCATTTTTGTTGTTGTGATCCGGCTTTTACCGCCACTTTTGGGTTGTTTTCCATGAAAAAAAAACGATTTTCTCTTCTAGAAGATTCTTATTTTCACTTAAAAGCTTGTTTTTTTCACCCATCTCTGCCACTAGCATCTGATAAGCCTGCAGTTGTTCTTTCAGGTGTTTGTTTTGCAAGACGAGGTTATCTTCCTTGTCACAGCAAATTATTCTTGTTTCATCAATTACATGTAGCTCAGGAAAGTCCCTTTCTACACACGAACGGTGAAACACTTGCCCGCACGATAAACACACCATACTACTGAAAATCTTTTTTCTGCAGCACTTAACATGCGTTTTCTTTTTGTCCTTATTTTCAAGCTGCTTCTCACATTCCGCCATCTTGAAGGGTACTTTTTGGGGATATATTCTTCTGGCCGAAAAATATTTACTTGGGGCACGACAGGGTATTTTAGGTCTGACACTACTCGACTCATATCTCACCTCGCAAGTCTCAAAATCAAATAAAAATAAAAAAATACAGTTATTCTTTCCATAAAATGTAAAAAATATATATTTTCCTAATCTTTAAGTCCAAGCTGCGTCGACGCCGTCCATTGTTGCCGCATAAAAATGTTCAATCCGCCAAGGGTTTTTATTTACTTTTAAAGATAATTTATCGTTACTTACCTTTAGGAAAATAATCTTAAGTTAAATATACTAATCAGTTCAAGAAATATTATAATTCTTAAATGAAAACAAACAAATTGAGCCGTCACGCATCACGTTCGGCTCTTTACCGTTCATTCGTCGACTCAGTCGACTTGGGCCAAGCGAGAGAGAGACGCAGTCAATAACAAGGCATTTTGGGTCTTATCTGGATCACCCTGTACAGGGTGTCCCAAATTCGAGGCGTATCATTGGGATCTCGGAAACTATAAGAGATACCGAGTCGGTTAAATTAGGGCGAAGTTGCGCAATTTGATGTCAATCAAAATGCCGGCTTGGAAGTTTGAAAATTCCGAATACTCTCGAAGGTATTCGAAAAAAAAAACGAATATCCGCGATTTCGTTTTTATTTTTTTCTGACTCTATTTGAAGTGATATGACAAAATAAGTTCAACATTCTCATTGTTACTTTTTCTGCTTTACAAGATGGCGGTACTAGATTTTTAATCCGACGTTTCGTTCTTTCGCAACCATCATCAACTTTGTTTTTTTAAATAGGCAAAAAATTCCATTTTATGCTTAATTAACTTTAATTTTAATTCTAAATTCAATGACAACACATTTGAGATTTATCCGACGTTTCGTGGCGAAAATTCATCATCAGTCCTAATTACTGATGATGGCGATGGAACGAAACGTCCGATCAAAAGCCTGATTACGTCATCTTGAAGAGGAGGAGAAATGACTATGAAAATGTCGAATTTATTTTGGTCTACTTTTTAAAGTAAAATCTGAAAATAAATGATTTGTTAAAATTTGTGTTCTGGCAATTAATTGCCAGAACTCAGAATTTGAAATTTGATTTTATAATGAATTTATTTAAAAAAAAAGTATACAAAAATATTTGTTGTTTCAGTGAAAGCTTCGAGAATATATTTTCATTAAAAACTAAAAAAATTAGGAAGTACAAAAATTTTACAAATTTAAATTAAAAAAAAAAGAAGAATTCAAATTACTAAATATTTAAAAAACACATGAAAATAGCAAAATTATAAACATTACAACAAGTATTCAAATTGAAAACCGTTTGCTTCAATACATTTTTGGGTTAATCGATTGATTTTATAAATTGA
This sequence comes from Pissodes strobi, assembly GCA_016904865.1. Taxonomy (NCBI): domain Eukaryota; kingdom Metazoa; phylum Arthropoda; class Insecta; order Coleoptera; family Curculionidae; genus Pissodes; species Pissodes strobi. The sequence goes on along the minus strand of JAEQML010068906.1, from coordinate 14,204 downwards.
GCGTTGAATGGTTCTTGCTCGTATAGCTCTTATTTCTCTCACTAAATTATAACGCATTCTTCGATATTTTCGGGCAAATTCCGGTATAATCGATTTTGAAAAAAAAAACAGTGATATTAATCTAATGGGTTAAGTCCGGGCTTCTTGCTGGCCAGCGTACAATCCCTTGATTTCCAATCCATTTACCAGGAAATAAAAGATTGAGAATCTCTGTCACTCCACTTCCATTACGGGGAGGAGCACCATCTTGTTGCCACCATAGATTTCTTAATACTTCTAATGGTTCGTTCGATAAGGCATCCATTATTTCTTGCTCTATCAAATCTATATATTTTTTAGATGTAAGGTGACGATCCAAGAGAAATGGGCCAATGATTTTGTTACGCCACATTCCCACCCATGCACTAAACGATTCCCTTCCTTGAGGTCTCACTTCTTGATTTTGTCGCGGATTATTCACAGACCAATAATGTTCATTGTGTCTGTTAAATATTCCGGACGCGGAAAAAGTGCACTCGTCCGTCTAAATTATTTTATTCAAAAAATCACCATCTAATTTATTTTGCATCCAATGACAAAATTCCAGACGCCTTTCAGAATCACCAGGTTTTAAAGTTTGACTCACGTGAATTTTAAATGGCTTGTACCCATGCGATCTAAGAGTTCGCCAAATTCTCATGCGTGCTAAAATACGCGCTTCTTCTTTCTGATCTATTCGCCTGTCGTATATCTTTCTTGGTTTTTCAAAACCTCCATGCTCTGCTAAATTTTTGTCAAGTCTTGCAAAATAAGAAAAATGTGGCTGTTGCCTCTCATGGTATTCCTGCAGATATCGTTGACTTGAAATTTGGGCATATCTAAGACAAATGTAGTTAGTATATGCGGATCATATCACGTTTGTCTAAACACGAGAAAGACATTTTTATTGATAACACAAATCGAGAATAATCAAGACTCAAATAAGTAAAGAAAAACGTCAAAATACTCCTGCCATTTTGAAACAAAAGAAAATTCCATGGCTAAGTATGATGGATAAGAAGGAGTATGACACTATGCAAATTTTGCTATTCTAGAACAATACTAGGACAACTTAAAAAAAAGTAACGTCGACGTCAGATTGTAAATCTAATGGCGTCATCATGTAGGGGAACAAAAATTGAAGTTTGTTTTAATTTATTTTTTTTGGATAAATTCTGATATTTAGTTCTGGCAATTACAAACATAAATTCTAACAAATGATTTTTTTCTAATATTACTAATACAGATAGACCAAAATAAATTTGACATTTTCATAGTCATTTTTTCTTTTCTACAAAATGGCGTCATCAGATTTTTGATCCAATGTTTCGTTCCATCGCCATCATAAGCAACTAGCACTGATGATAGATTTTCGGCTCGAAACGTCGGATATATGTCAAGTGTGTGATGTCATTAAATTTAGAATTAAAATTAGAGTTGATTAAGCTAGAAATAAGATTTTTCGACTATTTAAAAAAAACAAAGCTGATGATGGTTGCGAAGAAACGAAACGTCGGATTAAAAATCTAGCAATGCCATCTTATAGAGATGAAAAAGTAACAATGAAAATGTGGAATTTATATTGTCATATCACTTCAAATAGAGTCAGAAAAAAATAAAAACGATATCGCGCATATTCGGTTTTCTTCGAGTACCTTCGAGATTATTCGGAATTTTCAAACTTCCGAGGCGGCATTTTGATCAATTGCGCAACTTTGTCCTAATTTAACCGACTTCGTATCTCTTATAGTTTCCGAGATCCCAATGATACGCCTCGAATTTTGGGACATCTTGTTAGGCTCTGTAATATATTAATTCGAATAATCGTCTACCTAACTGCCAAATTATAGACATAATAATCAACTATTAAATATTTATTTTGTCGGTTTCTATACTTATACTCGTCTTCGACAAAATCTTCCATTGGGATGGTGGCTTGGAGGTCACTGTGCAAGAGGTGTCGGTTTTGGTGCTCCGCACCTTCCTTATCTGTAGTTTTTAATATGGCTTTGTTGAAGTTACTTTTATTTGCCCTAAATAGGTATTTTCTTCAGGATTTATTTATAACACATTTATTTTGGGGTATTTTAGACATATGCGGAAAATATTTTAGTCACCAAAATTTAGTAAAATCGAGGGATTACAAATCATAATTTACGAAAACAAGTGAGGGATTTTTTTTCGAAAAGTTCTAAATTTCGACTGGGGAAATCGACCGAATGATCTGGCAATCCTTGGCACACACCGTTTTTTTTTTAACTGACAATATGGGCCACCAATAATAAAAACCTAGTTGAACACTAATACTTCTATGCACGTCACACTCAACATTTCAACAATTTTCTGAAACGCACAATACACAAGTTTCCTCAAGATTGGTTATATTATTTAATACATCTTAATTGCACCATGCATCCCTGTCATTTAACAAGTGTGCCGAACCTGAATAATAATGAAAAATACCATAAACATCGAATACAGGGTAGACATACATGCTCTTGATTTCTGTGCAAAGATAATGCTAAAAAAGTGACGTTTTTTAAATTGTACTTCGGTCACCGTGTAGACTTTTCAGATTTGCAACAATGAGGTTTTAGTAGCCAAAAATCTTGAGATACACTTTATCAAGATCAAGAAGTGCTTGTACTAGGTAGGGGGCATGAAGATGAAAATAGGACAGTATGGAAATGCTAGCCATACGTAACTATGATCTACTTTCTCTACTGCAAAGCAAAAATTAGAAGTCTGGCACAGAGCAGTAAGTAATGAACAAGAGCTTGGTAAATTTTGCAATCCGAACGCTTCTCGAACTAGCTAATACTGTAGTTGGTGAGGTCAATATCGGACATCAAATACTGTTATACTTATTATGGCATACCATTTTATTTTTCAAGTAAACCATATTTGGGAGATTCCTATGACTTATCGAGGCATTGAAATCTATGAATAGAGTGGGAGGGCTAATGAATCAAAGTGAATGTAATACGTATTTTCTTGTAAAATATCTTTACAATCTGGTTTAGATAAATCTCAAAGTACTGTTGTCATAGAGAAGTCTTTCGGTCTCACATAACAGCGGATAATATTTAGTTGCAATAGCTAGAATTATAATTACTAGGAAAAGTAAATCCAATGAACGCAGTCTGTTTAAATGGCAATCTTGTTTGTTGGATTTAGTATAATTAAAAGATTCTACTCATCTTTATCAATTAAATTATTTATTTTACATTTTTTGTATCATAGATTTAGGCAGTACTGATTTAACGACATGGAGATTTTTCTTTTTTTTTACGTCACCACAATGCTTATACCCTGCAATATTCGGTCATTATTCAAAATTTGATTTTTTATGAAAGTTGGAGGTTTTACTTAATTTTTTACTAAAATAATGCCGACAAAATAAAAAATGAAATTCTGGATAACTTTATTTAACGTTAGGCAAAGAATTTATCTAGATTTAACATTGTAGGTTAAGAGTTTGCTATTTGTGATGATAATTTTTAACATTTTATATGTATAAAATATTTATAGACTTTATGATGATAAAAAGGAGAACTTTATAATTAAAATACGCAGTATTTTAAAATTTTAATCATTATTTAAATGATTGCTTCCTGGTTCGCCTTAAGCTATTTCTAAAGATATTTCACTTATATTGGATTATTTTATATAAAAAGGGGGGTGTAACACTCTTGCATAAATCATATTCAGTTTGATACGATAAAGTTACATAACATGCAAAGCATTTCGCTCTAAGTTAAATCGTTTAGATTCTGTACCAAATGAAAGTCACGTTTCACATGTCAGTATTTCGAAAACAGTTGAATCTGTATATAGAGTATGCTATATGAATTAAAAACTAAAAATATATGAGATATTTCGTATAATAATTAAAAGTCGACAAAGGTTTTTCTTCATGCATCAACTTTTATTAAAACTAATTTTCCTCGTAAATCTAAGTAAGAGAGTAGGTACATCTTTTTTTACCCAACAATATTATGTCTCTTTCTATAAAACTGAATATTATTATGCGTATTTATGTGCAATTAGAAAAAAATATATAAGAAATTACTTCTGAAATACAGGTGGCAATGTATTGATCTCTTAGAGTTGAAATTAAAAAAATTGTTTTAATAATACTGAGCAATTTTGGTAGCTTTTTAAGTATATCGATAAGTTAAATGTTAGAACAATTTTTGTATGGTTATTTTTTTGAATATTAACCTGGCACACTATATATCTTCTATGAAGGTATATACTAAAAGGTAATTAATTTTTTTTTAATTTAACATTTAAGGTCCATAACTTGCCTATCTTCTCGAAAATAATTGTTCAACAATATCATTTCGTATTTTAATGTGCAGCCAAAAATTGTTAGTTTTTGACATCAAGATTGGCTTTTGACTGGTAAAATAGTTTCGTTTTTAAATAACTATTCCTCGATAAAAAAGTCTTCATAAGTTTAAGATTTTTATTTTTTTTTAACTACTAAGTCAATCCCTGAGAGTTAGCTGCGCCAAAGGTTTTTTATGTGGCAATAATCAAGAATTATTAATTTTATTGTGATAATGTGTAATTTTCAATACAAATACCAATCGGTTTCCAGAAGATGGTCGAGTTAGATATCATATGTTTTTAATTACAGATGACCATCAAAATTAAAAATAAGACTCTCTATAAACAATAAGTAATTCTAAAGATTCTATTTTAATGACTCAAGGATGTGTCATTGTGTAAATACGCGAATTTTGTATATACTACTATATTTCTATAAAATCAGAGCGTGGCTTATTTTTATGTTTGAACATTATACGTTGTTGAAAGTAGAGATATTTTTAAGTTAAGCAGTGTAATTTTTTCAGTTGCCTCTATATAGCAAATAAATTCTCTTTGCTAGGGTTTAATATTTTTGTATTTGATAAATCAGCCATTTTCTTACTTTAAAAGGTGGCATTTTCAGCAATTTTGACAAATTTTACCACTCCTTAATGTGACAAAGGTTTATATCAATTTTCTACCAATCTTGTGCTATCATAATAGACTATGGGGTTTTAATTCATATCTATAAATGCCATATCAAAAGATATAAAAAAAAACTTTTGCTCTGTATGTTGTACAGTATTTTAAAGATCATGTTTATAATTTGTATGGAAATTATAAAATAAAATATAAAAATAATGCTTTATTGTTTTTGATTCTACTCCGAAAGGCATTTACTCTTTCCCTTGTTGAAGTAAATATTAAGGACCATATGAAAGTAACTAAAAAAGTTTAATCACAGGATGTCCCTGAAACCAGTATAAGATCAACCTAATTTAAGACGATTGTTCACAACGTCTTTCCTTCCTATGCGAGTTCAATAGGGTGCAGATCGCATAAATACGGAGGTAACCTTAGACGCGTATGACCCCGACTACGTAAAAGGGCGTCAATTCTATAGTTTTTCTGCAGGCTTATTGGCTGAGCTTCATTCATATAATTGAAATTTTCTCCAAGTAGTGTTACGTTTTTCCCGTGGGTTCTGAACGAAATTACAACTTTTTCTATTTCAAACTAATACTCTCTTTTATTCTATATCACTGTGTACAGGGTGGCCCGTTTAAGAGGGGCCTATACCTTATCTCGAAAACTACGGGGTTGGAAAAAAAAATTAAATACAGAAGTTATTCCTAGTAAAATGATCTTTATTTTTTTGTATTGTTTTAATCGTCACTTTTTTATATACAGAATGGCTCAAGTTTCTTTTAGCGGAAATCGGCTACAAAAAATATCGTTCTATAGGATGATTCTACACAAGAATACTAGCACAAAAATAATTTTCCTTTTCTCCGCAAATGTTTTGTTTTCCAGAAAACTTGATTTTTTTTTGTATATGATAATTTAGCTTTGATGTATTTGCGGCGAAAAATTTTGATTGTTCTGCATTGAGAGAGGTATTATAATGTCAAAAATAAAATTAATTTCTTCCTAACGGATTTCCGCTAAACGAAACTTGACTGAAACGAGTTGCCGCGCCGTGCTATTTTTTTAACGAGAAAAACTGATCCGAACTAATCCAAATAGTGTAAAACAATAATTATTTGTTGCCTATGATGACTAATATCAAATGCGTTTGTGTGTTTGCGTAAGTACTAGTAGGGTTGTCAGTAATCATAACATGTTTAGCAGGTGGTTTCATATTTGAAAAGTAAGTAGCTGACCTGACATCTTTGCTGTTGAAAATGTCTCAATTTTTTCAAACCTCCCTTCCCAGGTCGCGCCATGAGGCTTTTGAATTTGGAGTACAATATGGTTTATTACTTAAACGCCCTTTTTGTAAAATTAAAGGTAAAGGACACGGTACCAAACCAGACATTTTGTCTCATTATTATCGTACGGACAGCGATCTTGGCATTTATCGCTGTTCAAAATCAACAAAATGTCCCGCAGATATTACTGTTGCAAAAAATACTTGGTTTGAAAATAGTCATTTATCTCCAGAGATTGAAATAAGGTAAATGAACCATGTTATGATTATATTTTTTGTATTTCTATGAAAAAAAAAATATTTTAGATTATTATTTGGTTTTGCTCATGATGAATCATACGAAAAGATTATTCTGGCTACTAGTTCTAAAGAATCGCGAATGTCCAAGGCTACGATTGCAGCAAGAATTAAATATTGCCGTGAGATGGTAACGAGCGCATTTACTCAAATGCAAGCCAACTTGCCGAAAATTGGAGGGACTGGCATAGTTGGACAGGTATGAGATAAAACTAAAAAAGGTAATTATTGCTTATACGGTTTTCTGCTATTTTTGGATTATATGGAAAAAAAAATATGTAGGCACATTCTAGAGTCCTTAGGGATTGCAAATATACTGGCGGAAAAGAAAAATTGCGTTTTTTGTAAGAAAAAATAAAAAAATACCATACATATTTACCACATATTATTTGTATTTACATTCACATTAGATTGGGTTGACTAGTTACTTTCGGTTTGTTTCGTCTCGTTTAAGCCACTACGCACTTTCGTGAAGAAAAGCTTGCAAGCATAGGCGAAACAATTTCGGTTAGTTTGGGTTAGTTTAGATTAGCTTTGGTTAGTTTGGGTTATCTTTGGTTAGTTTCGTCTCGTTTAAGCCACTACGCACCTGCGCGTAGCTGATTCTGCATTTTTTCACGCAAGCCTAGGCGAAACAATTTCGGTTAGCTTGGGTTAGCTTTGATTATTTCCTTCATCGTAAAAAGGACCAATCAGACAGCCCAATTTTTTGAATAAATTTTGTTTAGATAAGTGATTATTGCACTAGACCTGTTTAACAGCGATTAAACTGCGTCCTCCATATTGGATTTCGATTTGTCGATTGTAGCTGATAGTTTGAATGATTTATATTGATTTTTATTGCTAAAAACTCCGATTTTCTTTAAAATTTGTATTTGATTATTTTGGTATGAGGTGACAGAAAATGTCAAATTTTGAAATATTCACATGTGACTTAGGTGACTAATTCAGGAAATAATCTAGCCGTATACCACTCAAACTATGAATTCAATCGATTAAACTACGGCCAATATTTCTCGCATGATTTTTCTTTTTGGCAAATAGTTTCATGCAAAATAATTTATAAATAAAAACACTCGACCGCTTCGCGGTCTCTTGTTTTTATTAAATTATTTTGCATTCAACATTTTCCAGAAAAATCATGCTCAAAATATTGAACGTAGTTTAATCGATTAAATTCATAGTTCCCGTGATATATGATTATAGTTTGGGTTTGCTTTGATTACTTTGGGTTAGCTTTAGTTGGTTTGGATTAGCTTTGGTTAGTTTAGGTTAGTTTGGGTTGGCTTTGGTTAGTTTGGGTTAGTTTCGTTTCGTTTAAGCCACTACGCACTTGCGTGAAAAAATGCACGCAAGCCTAGGCGAAACAATTTCGTTTAGCTTGAGTTAGCTTTGGTTAGTTTGAGTTTGCTTTGGTTAGTTTGGGTTAGCTTTGGTTAGTTTCGGTTAGTTTCGTCTCGTTTATCTGCGCGAAGCGCAAACCTTTCTTCACGCAAGCCTAGGCGAAACAATTTCCGTTAGCTTGGGTTTGCTTTGGTTAGTTTGGGTTAGCTTTAGTTAGTTTGGGTTAGCTTTGGTTAGTTTAGGTTAGCTTTGGTTAGTTTCGTCTCGTTTAAGCCACTACGCACTTGCGATTTGCGTTTTTTACGCCGCCCAGCATCACTATTCACCCCAAGGTTCCGTAAGTTTGTTTAGTTGAAAAAAAATAAAAAAGCACGATTTCTGTTCTCCGAGAGTGTATTTGCAATCACTAAGGACACTAGAAAGTGACAATAAAAAATTTTCTATATAATTCAAAAATAGCAGAAACCTGTATATGCAATAATTGTTACCCTAAAAAAAATTATATAAAAATCTTTTATAATATTGAACTAAGCTAGATAATAATACATTTTAGATTGATGAATCCAAATTCGGGAAACGCAAATACAATAGAGGGAGAATAGTCGAAGGCCACTGGGTTTTTGGCATGATTGCTAACAATTCAGATGACTTACGACTTGTAGTTTGCCCCGAAAATAAAAGGAATGCCAGTACATTGGTTCCAATTCTGGAACAACATGTGGAGAAAGGTTCTGTCATACATTCGGACATGTGGAAAGCATATGACAGGTTATCAGAATATGGGTATCAACACAAAACAGTTAATCACAGTGTTGAATTTGTTAACGAAGAGGGCACTCACACTCAAAGAATTGAGTCGTCATGGTCCGTGGCGAAAAAGTTATTTAAAGGCAGACATGTTCGTCCAGATGAATTCGCAGATAGACTTTGTGAATATTTATGGAGACGCAATTGCAAAAAAAAATAATATAGAAATTTTAAAAATAAATAGTTTCAGATTGTGTAGGATGTTTCTGTACATTTTTTTGTAATTCATAATGAAATTAAAAATAATTATTTTCTGGAATAGCAAATATTTGCGAGCAAAACAAAATATAGTTATGCTAGTATTTTGGTGAAGAATTTTTCTGTGCAATCATGTCTCTTTGTTGTCTATTCACTATTCAAAATTAACCCAAACTAATTCAAACTAACCCAAACTAACCAAAACCAACCCAGACTAACCAAAATTAACCCTAATTAAAGAGACAAGCGCGCTACTCGCGCTTGTCTATTTACTCACCCAAGCTAAGTAAAAATAATCGAAACTTACTTTAATTAAGCAAACAAGCGCAATGAGACAAGCGCGTTACGAGTTTGATCAACCCCACAGAATCAGAATCAATCCAAACTAACAAACACATCCTATAGAACGATATTTTTTGTAGCCGATTTCCGCTATTCTAAACTATGAATAAAAATTAAATTTTTCATTAATTAGGCATTTTCGGATAAAACTAATAACATCGTTTTAATTAACAGGTTTTTCTGGACCGGCCTATGACAAAAGAAAATAATGGGGAAATTATCCAAATATAGTTTAGCTAGATTATCATAAAAAAATCTAGTTTTCTGGAAAACAAAACATTTGCGGAGAAAAGGAAATATATTTTTGTGCTAGTATTCTTGTGTAGAATCATCCTATAGAGCGATATTTTTTGTAGCCGATTTCCGCTAAACGAAACTTGACCCAAATTCTAAGCCTATTTGATATATGATGTTATAATTGTTATACATCTCTCTCGGTACTTTGACTACTTTTCACCTTGGTAGCAAGAACACCATTAGAGATGGAGTAAAATTAATTTCAAATTCCTATCTTTAACTTTTCAATAGCTATCTGACGGTACTAATTGGCAGTTTACCTTGCAATTGATTGCCTTTGGCTCCACATAAGTTTACAAATTCTTAGACACTCTTCGGCTCTGGCTCCAGAGTGTAAACAGCACAAGTGCTAGTTTAGTGACCCTAACGAAGCTGAAAACCCTAAAGAAAACTGGAAAACGGTCGACGTTTCGAGGATCAAATATGTCCCCGTCGTCAAGAACGAACAAATCTAAAAATGAAAATGGTTAGTAAATGTAAATAACAATAAAAAACTATCGCAGAGTTTGTCAAGTTTTGAATAGACATTGACAAGATGACAATAATAATGTCATATCGTATAATTACTGGTTAGTGGTATATTTAGGTAAGTGTAATAATGAGGTGATATTTGGTATTATGCGTTTAGGAAGAATCAAAGATTTTTGTTAAAGAATTTAGTTAATTTTTAAATGTCCCTTGTAAACTTCAGTTTTTAGCAAAGGTAACCATGTGCTGTTAAAACTTACAGAAGTTGATGCAACACATACATCTTTATTTAATAAAATTAAAGCACTTTCTTAAAAAAAAAAACCTAAAATTTAAGAAAGTGCTTTAATTTTATTAAATAAAGATGTATGTGTTGCTTCAACTTCTGTAAGTTTTAACAGCACATGGCTACCTTTGCTAAAAACTGAAGTTGACAAGGGTCATTTAAAAATTAACTAAACTCTTTAACAAAAATCTTTGATTCTTCCTAAACGCATAATACCAAATAGACCGTCAGATAGTGACAGATTTAGGTGCCCCATTTTCGCATACAAGCCTCGAATAGGGTTGAAAAGTACATCGATGTTGAGTAAAATGGATGGAAACTTACGAGTGGCCCCTGGGGATAACATATGGAAAATTCGATTTTCCAGAACAGAAATAAAAGGAGTCTGTTGCTCATATTTTCACGCAAGCCGTGTTAACTAAATTATTAACTAATAGAACCTGGCTTCGGAAAACCAAAGGCTTGAGTATTGCAAGTGGCTAAAGGATTGAAATAAGGGCGTAATTTTGTAAGGAAAAATCGAGATTTTGACAGATTTTTCCACACAAGCCCATCGAAAGTATGAAAACGTACATCATCACTAGCCCAAAAAACATATTGGCTTGAGTGGCGCGAATGGATAAGTAGATTCTGCGGTCGGAAAATTTCACGGAAATTCGTTTCGATTTTTCAGTTATTTTCCCATCAACGAAATTAATTGCAATACAAACTTATGAACTATAAGAATCCGTTAAAAATAATGGCTTGAGTGTAAAGCGTGGCCTTGGTATTTTCAGAACATTAAAAAGTTGTATGAAAATTGGCACCATTTTCTCACGCAAGCCGTTTGGCATATGCTTAGAAAAAGTGATTCTAAGACTAAATAACAATAGGCTTGAGTGTCCCACATGGAGCATATTATTTATCCATAAAAGAGCTGACAAAAAATATAGAAATGTTTATTTATGCAGGATTATTATTCGGTTATTATTCCTATAATATTTTAAGTTTCTCTACTAAGATAACTTTAATAAGCTTGAATATATAATATTATTTAAAGAAAATGGTATTTGACTTTTTTATATTTGAGTAGGTATTATTTGATACCGACGGACGCCGACACGACTGGCAGATTACCTACGCTACGGCTGGAGTCACCGAGCAATCAGGAGCGCTGGTGAAACAAATATGTGATGTTTTGTTAATGCAATCCTTCTACTTTGTTGATGGCACGTATTGTTTTATAGCAATTAAACTCTGGAAAATATGACATTTTGACCAGTTTTTATATTTAAATGCCATTAGTGTGTCGGTCGGCTGAGCACACATCATCATAATATAATATAGCGCACTTTCATAAAGCACGTGGATAGCCTCTTGTTAAGAAGTAATAGTGCAGTGAATCTATAGTCAGAGTTATTTTTCTTCATATGTAGAATTATTATTGAAAAACCATGTTTTTTAATGTAAATTAATTAATTAATGCAAATGTAACTAGAATTGAATGTCTAAACATTATAATAATCATTTGAAAACGTGTGTTCACAATGGCTAAATAATAAAATATTTAAGAAAATAAGAAGTGCATAATGTTGAAGGCAAATAATCAAAAGGATATAGTATGTTCTTTTTAGTTTTATTGTTTTCTAATATGGCGAATTGCAAGAAAAATGTTCCATTAATTTATAGAATGCTTATAGATAATTTTTTACAGTTATTTGAGAGCAGCATGGATGAAAATTCAGGAAAAACAGACACGAGGAGCTGTTTTATTTGCAAACAATCCACCTATGAGAATATTATATTATTTGACGATGAATTTTTATCGAAATTTAAGAAACATATGGAGTGCAGAAAATTCTACAGATTGAAGTATGGAGAATGTGAACTTCCTTCAGAAGTGAGTGATACAGTTGGATACCACTCCAGTTGTGCGAATCGTTTCAAAGCTCTTAAACCTCAACATAGGACGATCCCAACTCCAATAGTCTTACAATCGCTTTTTCTGAGCATATGTCAAACAGCTTGCGGGAGAAAATGGAGACAATTTCCACACAATTTTCCTGCAATTTTCCGACGCAAGCCTTCGCTCCGGTCACATCCGACAGTCATGCTAATTTTATTGTAATGTCTAACATATCAACAACATTCTATACTTTTAAAGGCTTGCATGAAAAAATAACTGAAAAATTGAAAATAATTTCCGTTAAATTTTCCGACCCCAAAATCTACTTATCCATTCACGCCACTCAAGCCAATATGCTTTTCGGGCTAGTGACGATGTAAGTTTTCATACTTTCGATGGGTTTCTGTGGAAAAATCTGTCAAAATCTGGATTTTTCCTTACAAGATTACGCCCTCATTATAAGCCTTCAGCCATCTGCAACACTCAAGCCCTTGGTATTCCGAAGCCAGGTTCTATTAATTAATAATTGTGCAACAGCTTTTATTTCTGTTTTAGAAAATCAAATTTTCCATATAATGTTATCCCCAGGGGGCACTCTTACATTTCTCTGCATTTCACTTAACATCGATGTACTTTTCAACACTATTTGAGGCTTGTATGCAAAAATGGGGCACCTAAATCTGTCACTATCTGACGGTCTAGAAGAGAATACGTTGATCAAAATATATAATTAATATGATGACCACGTCCGACACTAAAGTCTTATGTTATATAGTCTTAGAATCACTTTTTCTAAGCATATGCCAAAGGGCTTGTGTGGGAAAATGGTGGAAATTTATAGATTTTTTTTCTCAGCACTTTGTTAAATAAATTGTGTATAAATAATTTGATGACCATGTCCCACACTCAAGCCTTTTGTTATTTAGTCTTAGAATCATGTTTTCTAAGTATATGCCAAACAGCTTGCGTGAGAAAATGGAGACAATTTCCATACAATTTTCCTGCAAATTTCTGACGCAAGCCTTCGTTCTGGCCACATCCGATAGTCATGCCAATTTTATTGTAATGTCTTAACACATCAATAACATTCTATACTTTCAAAGGCTTGTATGAAAAAATAACTGGAAAATCGAAACGAATTTCCGTGAAATTTTCCGACCGCAGAATCTACTTATCCATTCGCGCCACTCAAGCCAATATGTTTTTCGGGCTAGTGATGTACGTTTTCATACTTTCGATGGGCTTGTGTGGAAAAATCTGTCAAAATCTCGATATTTCCTTACAAAATTACGCCATTATTTCAATCCTTTAGCCACCTGCAATACTCAAGGCTTTGGTTTTCCGAAGCCAGGTTCTATTAGTTAATAATTTAGTCAACACGGCTTGCGTGAAAATATGAGCAACAGACTCCTTTTATTTCTCTTCTGGAAAATCGAATTTTCCATATGTTATCCCCAGGGGCCACTCATAAGTTTCCCTCCATTTTACTCAACATCGATGTACTTGTCAACCCTATTCGAGGCTTGTATGCGAAAATGAGGCACCTAAATCTGTCACTATCTGACGGTCTAAAATATCACCTCATTATTACACTTACCTAAATAGACCACTAACCAGTAATTATACGATATGACATTATTATTGTCATCTTGTCAAAGTCTATTCAAAACTTGACAAATTCTGCGATAGCTTTTTACTGCTATTTACATTTACTAACCATGTTCATTTTTAGATTTGTTCGTTCTTGACGACGCGACGGGGACAGATTTGATCCTCGAAACGTCGACCGTTTTTCAATTTTCTTTAGGTTTTTCATCTTCGTTAGGGTCACTAACCTAGAGGCTCTAAGAATTTGTAAACTTTTGGGGAGCCAAAGGCAGTCAATTGCAAGGTAAACATGAATCCTTCACAACAATATAGAACATTAAAACAGAGTTTTATCCACAATACCGAAACAGAATATTTGCACTCGACGCGCGTTTCGCTAACCATGTTAGCATCATCAGGAGATGATT